>MIQA02003408.1:0-15796 GCA_001887855.2 Sclerospora graminicola | reverse complement strand
CAAAAATGTCCGAGCACTTTTTAGCTTTTTTTGAACGACAATTCAACTGTAAAATTCATGTCCTAAGGACGACGGCGGTGTTGATATTGCGGTGGCAAATATCGAAATCTGGATGGCTTTCGCAAAAACACTGGTGTATTAAGGCAAATAAGCGAGGCAAATAACCAATCAAGCAACGGAAAAGCAGAACGCATGCACTGAACCATAATGAATATCGCTCGGTGCATGATATTTTCGTGTGGTGTCAGCCTTGTTTCCTGGGGTTCATTAAAGCCACCTCCATCTCCATCACGTTTCGTCTTAGGATAACATCGTAATCAGAGCTTTCACTACTTCTTCACATCTTTGGTGCTCACCCACCTGTTTAGACATCCGGGCTTGGAGATTTTACACATGTTGCATTCGGATCGTCGCTTCCAGTTTACGTTACCACCCATATCTACACAAAAAAGGCTACTTCACCAGCTTCGCTTTGAAATAACACACAAACAAATCATACGTGTTGCACGTTGCACGTCCAGTCTCCAGGCTGAACAAATCTGGGTGGACCTCTAATGTCGGTTCCCCCTTTAGGCTTGGGTTTGTCACACCACCAAACCCTTTCGGTCGAGGAATTACACGCGCTGCGTCGGGCAAAGTTAATGTTGGAACAGACAGACGCGTAGTAAGCACTAGGTATGCAAGAGTGAATAAAAGATCATACATACCCTGGTAAACGCGTTCGTGTTTCCTAACTTCGCGCCTAAACAGGCGTTTTGAGGTCATGACCACATTTCGGGTCATGAGCCCATATCGGATCATGAGCCACATGTGTGTGGACGGGACAAAGCAAATCAAGGCATATGTGGACGACGTTTAGCCAATAAGAGCGTCTATTTCTGCCTTGATCACGGCTCATGATCCCGTTAGGAATACCTCTCACCCCCAAATATTCTAGTTCGCTACCAATAAAATCCGAAAAAAACTAGATGAGCTAGATGCCAATACTGCTGTTCAAATCGCTTCCGCTATCACTGCTTATGCTCGTATTTAAAACTCATTATAGATACGAAAAACAAGCAAAAATGAGAGCTCAATTATTTTGCGACAGCTGAGAGGTAAAAAGCATTTCGTGGCTAAACGAGTATATGACTGTTCTACCTAGTGCTTTTTTACGAATCACAATGGATGGATGCAATGCTAAATTTGCAATTTCGGCTCGATCTAATCATCCACCACATATACGAATCGCATCACATGGAAAATCTTGTGGACCAGGTTGCTATTTTTTCAGCGTCTACAAAGGGACAGAAATTAATTTTACATAATGTAGCTCGTTTGTTTTTTTGACGGGCTGATACGAGGGTTAACTTTTCGTTTATACGATCAGTATCCGTTAATAAGATCACCGTCTCGGTTTCTACGAGCTCAAAAATGGTTGTTGCGTACTCAAAAATCCTAGAGATGTTCATTTTCGTAATAAAATAGATTGAAAAAGGACAAGAAAAGAATGCTGAATACCATCAAAGTTGTTGAGCATGTACGCTACTGCTGCCTGATCTAAAATTCAAGTCTAAGGAATGCAGTTTCGTCAAGTTTGTGCTGGAACAATTGTTGTCAGTTGTGGCATAGGTTAAACTGTTTGATTGAAGAATTTTGATATGAATAAATACGAGCTCCAACATCAGTATGCTGAAGAACCAAAGGCTATTGGGATACATCCATCAGGGTTTCAACTCGTTGTGGCCTTTAAACAGCGAGCTCGAATTTACCAGCAGCTACACAAAGTTTGTGGCAGATGAAAGATTCACAGCTTAAAGCTTGTCGCTTTGTCCGATATGCACATGGTAGTCATTTTATTTGCTCGTACTTCTGGTCTTACCGTTATGGTAGGTAATGATGTACTGCAGGTGAAAAAAAGTGTTTTAATGTTTCTACGGGTATGAAGATTACGCCTACGGGTTTGATAGGAGATTCTAAATAGCTTCTTGCCGACACTAAAGTACATTTTTCCGCTACGTGAGAAGAATTCCATGAAGTATTTCACCCGCAGAAACTATATTGCAGCTTCGTATGACTGAAAATCACGAGCTGCATGTTACGTTGAATGTTTAAGTCTTGAATTGACAGCAAGAAAATCCCGTAATGACTTGTACACGAACTTGAATGGATAAGTTGTCGACATCTCTATCGTTAGCCTCTGTCGATCGTTGTAAAGTTGGAATAATGAGCGATGTTATATGCTTTTCGAAACTACTTCCTATACAAGTAATGGGTTTTACTGTATATTGGTGGTGAGTCTATGGTTTGGGGGTGATTATAAAGTCGCCCTTTGAAATAGAAATGCTGCGTCTTTTTTCGTAAATGGGGGTCAAGGTATCAATTCGAGGGGTCAGAATAATGTTTCCCAAGTATTTATATCATGCAGTGAAAGCGTCCAGCGATCGAAACACTATCCACGATCCAAATACGCCTACTAAGGCTACCAGGAAAGTGATTCAATCACTGAAGGTAAAGTCCCCTTCGCAAAACAAAATTTAGATCCAAAATGAGTTACTGATTTCCGAAGCCAAATTGAAGTTGGAAGTGGATCAATTACTACTTACTGTAGCCGGCCGCTTCAATTAATGGGTACACCCACCCCGGATATTGAAGATTCGTTTTCACTTCAGGATGCAGAACGTATGATGGAAGTTAAACGAATCGAATCCCCAGCGACGGGCAACTACCAGGTGTATGCTATCAGTCAAGCCTCTGCCTCCTCAACGCTCATGCCTTACGGACGGATTAACTGGAACAGCTCACGGTCAAATTCAAAGACGGTTGTCATATCCGGGCACTCATAGACTTTGATGCTAAATTTCCCAAGGGTATACGTAAACAAACTCTGTTAGCCCTCGGCCGTGGATATGACAAAATTTCGGCGAAGGCGTCCAAAAGCAAATTCCAGCAATATTTGGAGGAATTTGCGACGAGTGGTTTAAGCATCAATGATTCGGTCCCTGCCACGGCCTGGGGTAGTAATGATACCCTGACTTGTATTAGTACTTTACTACAGCAGGATAATTTTGTCATAGGCATGCTCCCGGATATGGACATACCGGGGGTAATTCATTTTGCACCGGAGACCAGACTTCGTAACAATAAGAGTTGTTTAGCGTGTGGTGAGTATCCAATCTCGCTCAAAGCTTGTGTGGAAAAGGTAGTAACGTTGAAAGAAGCTGCTATCGAGGGCAAAAGGAAATTACCAATTTTACTACATTTTCATGCGGCTCATTACTCGGCCTATTTACATGGGACACAGGTACATGATTCCACTTCCTCAGGTGGAGATGATGCGGAAATGGAGGATCCCGAAGAGAATAGTGACGTTGACGAAGACTTTGATGATGAAAAGTCACATGATGATGGTCCTTCACGGGGAGGAGATGTTGTAATGCAGGATTCCGGGCTAAGTCAGCAGACAAGTCTAGCTGAACAGGAGGAGTCAGTAACTTCGTCCACTGATTCTAGGCTATTATCCACCTATAGTTCTCATTCCCCGTGGGATCCCGATAATTGGGACGGTAACTTGGACGAGTTATTGCAGGACCTACGATACATCATGCCCTTAAACTTGAAATTGAACAAATTATACTCACGCATGACTCTCGGATGTTAGAAGTGTTACATTTCCTGTCTGAAACTGCGACCAGATTATCAGGAGTCGTTCTTTCGAGCGGACTTAAATAATGTAACGGAGCGTGAGTGGTATATGCAGAGGTATCAAATATCAGAACCGAATCTCTACCAGTGGTATCACAAGGTCTGGCGGGACCGGTCAGATGCGGAGGAAATTTTAATGCTAGGATCTTCGTAATCGGAAGATTCCGAATATTCTCCATCACAAGGAATGAAGGATGAAGACCATGGTACACAATATCGAGCCAAGCGACAATGTGTGAGAGCAATCCGAAGCCTCAATACCCAGATGGGGTTAAACCTAACCCGACCACAACCTCATCGGTAGATACTCCGCCCACCGGTTGTATTAGCATAACACCATCACTTCGGGAATCATGGCAGATTGTCTGGGCCCGGTTAGAATCAGACTGGGATCTGCCACAAAACTACAATTCCCTGCATCTGATGCCCGATTGGGGTATGGAAAAAGCTGTACTTCACAGAGAACCAAGACTTATACATCTTTTCAAATCATTTGATAGTATGACATATTTACTCGATAGTCTGGTATCGGATGTCCTTATTGCCCTGACCTCGGGATGGAGGGATCAATGCTGGTGCGCAATGATTGGCCGAATAAAGCGTTCAGGTGTCGAAAATCTCTCATGAATAAGGACAATTACGCAAAACTAATTACGGAGGCGACACTCTCATTAAGTACTGCTCACCATCAATGACTGGTTCAATGGCAAAAGCTTTGTTATGTGCCCATATTTTCAGCGAGCATATAGCGGTAATGGTGGGGGACGAAGTGCGTCCAAACGATCGTATAGTAACTCTGCTCCATCACAACTTTCAGGCGAAAATGAAATTCGATATTTATGCCAACTGTATCCAGAAGATTGACACGGGTGCTCCTGACGCTTGGGTAATGTTCAATCAATACCTTCATCACATTGAACACGGCCTGGATACGGTAAACGATTACCCTGAACAAATAGATCCTGATAGTGAGGGGTCGCATTGTTATTAAGGGCAACGAGGTGGAGTTTGCTCATGGCGATCATGAGTATTTCACGCTAACTTCAATGGATTTATATGCTAAGCACATAATGATCAATGAAATGTTATATCACAACCCGGTCGACAGCAAGGGGTTCAAGGCTAACGCGTCACAAATATGTATAATAATAAGTTATCTATGGACCCAAGCAAGGGACCAACTAGAAACGGCGACGACGCATGAACGGAAAAGCGTTGTCTCACGGGAAGAGGGGATGAGACTGCAGATTTGCATCCAGTGCGTATTTAACACCCTACCAGCACCGCTCCCGCAAGCGAGTCGGTGTTTGATGTCTGCAACCAACCGTCCTACCAACGAACCTGGTCCGATTTTAGTTTCCTGGATAAGAGCTTATAGTTAAACCCAACTAATTGACTACATTTATTATTACAGTATCCGCTCTCACTTCCGTATTTTCAAAAATGATTAGCTAATATAGGCTATCCATTTTTAGAAGGAACAGCATGTAATAGAGCAAATGTGTATCATTTCTCTGTTACTACATGTATTCACAAGACTGTTGTCTTGTGCTAGATGACTATAGTAAATCTGCTTGTTGGAAATAATCCGGATCCTTGGTGCATAATGCACCGTGGAGTCGCTAGCTAAAACGTTCACAAGGCCCGCACTTGATCGTCCAATTTCGTCCAATTGAATCGAGCAGCGATACATTTGTTGTAACACTTTTCATAGAACTGTATCACTAACACTGGCTGACATTGATCTACGAGCTCCCCAACAGGTCACTTATTGCTTTTTCACCTTGAGTCATAGCTACTGTGTTGATTTAGCAAATCACAGTAGTGGTACAAATCAATACACAATTTTCGGAGGCTTATGTTCTTTAATTATACCAAGTTTGAAAAGAGATAATTTTTCGGAAGTGGGAGCGGATACTTTAAAGTTGTCAAAAAGTATCCATGTTGGCAGACCGCTAAAGGGAGTTTCAAGAATTTCTTGGTGCGGGTTATTATTAGTGATCGAGCACCCTACAATGAGAGGAAAGAGACAATGTCTAAGGTGCGGGATGATAGGTCACCCAATGCGAAAATGCAACACTTCTTTAGAAGAGCTTTTAAAGAACAATTGCATCACCATAACCGAAGATGACTTAAACAAAGTCAAGTTACCTGCCCCGACTTTCACGAGTTTAGAAGAATTAAGAGCTACAGTAGCCGAACGACTAAAGAAGCAACTTGAGGACTCATCAAAAGGTACGGAAACAACTAAACCAGAAAACCAAGCTGAAACAGCCTCAAATAATCCGACGGCTGACGGATCACCTACAACTCACTTGAAGGAGGACGCGAAGCAAGAGAGTGGTAATTCAGAAGAAGAGTCATCCAGGGCGAGTAACAAAGAGACACCTACTAAGGAAACTAACAACGGGACAACCACAACTAAATCTTCACACGATTGGACAGTGGTGACCCGAAGTAATCGGGGTAGACGAGTGGATACTCACCCAGCATTAGTTAAGATGGGTCGAACAATTTCGAACGTTGTACGCCAACAACAGAGAGCCACAAAGGAAGGTCAGACAATATCGAGTGCGGTCAGACAGCAACAGGTGGCTCCACAACCGAAAGGGGTAAATGAACCACACCAGAAGAAGAATAGTCAAGCAACCGAAAATCAACCTATATCAGGCAGGAAACAAACGGATCAGTCTCTTCAGTCAAAGAGTGCAGGACCTAAGCAAAAACAGCATACAGACCTGTTAATCCGAGAATCAAAGAACAAGGATAAACTATTGGGACTGATTCAACAAACATTGGAGCTGGAAGGCGGGGTCACTCATACCGATGAAGACCCAATTATAGAAGGGACATCTCTAAACACAGCAACTCTCGATCAAATTGAGAAATTTTTAGGAATTAAAGCAGTAAACACCCCATCCACCGGAAAAATGCCAAATCTATGCACTAGCACAAGCATTATTGACGACACAGTTTAACAACGCATCAACGGCTCTAATAGAGGAGGCAGCTCAGGCATTGAAGGACGGATGTTATGCACGGGCATTAATCGACTTCGAAATAAAATTCCCGCATGGCATAAGGAAACAGACGCTTTTGCCCCTAGGACGAGGATATGATAAGATTTCTCCTAAGGAATCTTTCAAGGAATTTGAACGTTACTTCTCAGATTTCGCGTTTAGTGGATCAAAATTAGACGATATCGTGGATCCCCAGGCTTGGGGAAGTAATGATACGCTAGCGAGCATCAGCGTATTATTACAAAAGGAGATCTATGTGCTCAATTCAGGGTTTACCGGCGCCACACCAGGGGTGATATGTTTTTCCCCGGAGACCAAAAGTAAAAACAATAGGAAATATTTGATAAGTGGTGAATATCCCCTTACCATGGAAGACTGTGTGCATCGAATTGGAAAGGACAAGGCTGATGCACCTAAGGATGAATCAAAATGGCCAATTATATTACATTTTAGTGGCGCCCACTATACGGCGCTCTTATATGGAGTTCGAGGAGGCACAACAACAAGACATAAAGACACCTCTGATGTAGACATGTCCACAAGCGGAAGTGAAGGGGATAATGAAGAGTTTGACGATGACAAGATAGACCAACAGGATATCACTCAGTCCGCAGGTTCAGGGTATGAAACCCAGGAATCTGAGAGGAAACTGGTGACGGATATAGTGATGATGGAGAATTCAGACACTGGGGCATCAGATGTCAGCCAAATCACGACCTATAGTCAGCACGATCCATGGGATCCGGATGCGTGGGACGGCGACGTCGAAGATATAATTAACAGGCTCCAAGGTCCAACAATTCATCATGACCTCAAAATCGAAATAGAAGAAATAATATTGACCCAGGATCCCAGACTGCGAGAAATCTTGCATTTTTTGACAGAAACAGTGGGACGACTATCAGTACCGGAACAGGAACGGATAATGCAATTAGACATATCTAATCAAGCAGTACAAGATCAACTGATGCAACAATATCAAATTTCTCGTCCAATTCTACATCAATGGCTACACAAAATCTGGAAAGCTCGGCTTGAATCTTCGGAGGTACTTATGTTAACATCGGAAGAATCTCAAACCTCTGAGTATCAACCATCTCAAAGTCCAGTGGAGGAACCAGAGCCGAGCAATAAGAGAAGGTGTACCAGAGGGAATAGCTCAAACCCAGGGACTATATCAAATCACCGAGAGAGAACTACACTCGAATCAACGGACCCGTCTCAACAAAATGTTCAACGAGAATTAATCGATGATTTTGAAGAGACGATAGATGAGACGAGCCCGGGACAGAAAAAGACTGCGAACTGGAATCAAATCTGGGATGCACATAAGTCAGAGTGGGAGAGACAAACGGGGATACCCTTCCAATAGTCGACGCGTCAACTCAGACATGGAGAAAAGCGATAATATGTGAAGGAAACAATTTACTTCATCTATTCAAGCAGAGTGCTGGAGCCTATAACCTTCTCGATAGGATAGAACCAGCATTACTTACACAATTAACGCAACCCTGGCGAATCCAATGCTGGTATGATATGATTCACCAAGGACAACAAGGGCTAATCACGGGGCTAGAGCCTTCTTTGTTTAAAGATTGGGAAGACAGATTGGAATCGCTTCGACATCCATCCCACAGGATACTAATAATGAACAGTACGCAAGAATGGATAGCTCTAAAACAGGTAAAATACGGGGGAAATCAGCTAACACGCCTATGTGCTCCGGCTTTAGCTGCAAAATTAGCTATCCATGCTCTATGTGCACATATTCATGCCGAACAACTGGCAGCAATACTAGGGGCAAATTATCACCCTGTGGACACCATTATTACTTTACTTTCCAGACATTTACAAGTGAGTAAAACCAATTCGAGTTACTCGGAGAAAGTACAGAACGTCTTAAATGGTCACGCAGGGGCCTGGGGGTTACTAGCTGAATTTATCACGGATACATATGTAGCCATACCTACCAACAACACCGTAAACACTATGAATGGGTCCAGGTCCGACATGGACCCCCTTTGTTACTAAGGGCTACGCACGGTCATTCCCACCTAAAAGAAAGGCAAAACCTACGTCAACAACACACCAAGCGTTTACAGATATAATGGCATCGGTGGACAATTCCACGATCTCCCTATCATCGATGTCAGACATCACACACGCGTATTTTGACCTCTCGAAACAAGATTTATATACGACGCTTCACACATTAAAAGAAATGGAATACGTACCGGACACGGGACCCACAAGGTATCTTCTGTTATGGCAGGGTTCCAACTAATTTCGCAAAATGTTAGGGGTTTCAAAAAAGAAGATATTACCAACTGGTTACAGGCATGGAGGAGAAATGCTCATTCCAGGACACTCCAGTTTATTCTCTTGCAGGAAACTCACATTTCGGATACTGAGAATGCACAGGAATTGACAAATAAATGGAAATATTTATGGGGACATTCCCATTTGAGTGAACCATGTGCACTTTGGAGTATCGGATCTCAGAAAAAAGAAGGGGTGGCAATCCTAGTTAATCCAGTCATTGCGGCTGAAGTGACTCCTTGGCATAAGGAGAAATGGACGTCTCGATTCATTGCGATTCAATGGAAAGATTGCTTAATTCTAAACATATACGCTCACTCTGGAGATACGGCGCTACGGGAAATTTTTTTCATGGATATATCGAATCTTTTAAGTGACGTGGCATTACAAATTAGCCTCGCCGGAGACTTTAATTGCGTTGAATCTCCTGTACTGGATAGATTAGGAGGGGAAAGAATGGATAAATCTGAGAGTCCGAATTTATCGACACTAGTTTCGCGTTATAACTTACATGATGTCGGGACATTTGGGGTCTCAGTCCTGAATGATGAACATCCAAGTGCGCTAGACCATTTTACCTACTGGAGAGGAGGTCAGGCAAGCCGAATAGATCGAATCTACATATCATTTTCCCTCACCTCATGGTTTAGTGACTTTACGGTGGGAAACACTCCCCATTATTCTGATCACGAGCAAATATCAGTTACCCTAAGAGATCCAGAGCTCTCATCACGCAAAACCCCTAAAAGACATCGCATGCCGAGGTACCCATTTAATGGGTACAAGGTACCAGAAATTGCACATACTCTAGAAACCGGTATAATTGGTTTACTAGAAAATTTTAAACAACAGCGATTAACATGGGACGCTTGGATAACGCGCTGCCAAGATTTATTATACCAAACTGCACGCAAAGCTACCCACAGACGAAAGTGGCGAGCGCGCACATTAAAGAGACATATCACGGAAAACGCATCCACACGAAAACAGCGAATGCTTGCGATTCAATCGTACAACATTAAAGCCAACTTATTAAATCGGGGCCAGGGCTTACACAGGTCCATTCAGGATATCCGATGACTTTTTCGGAGAACGGCGATCTGGGAACGGGACCAAACAGTTGCACAAATCACTTCTGGTCACGGTCTCAATTTTGATTCTCAGCTTGGAATACCCGATAGATTCGCCCGGACGTGGAGCTTGATTATGGGAAAACGTCACTCAGCGATCTCACTACCTTTACGATTACAACAATTGGAACAATTCGTGAAAATTCCCCCAGATCGAAAGGTATCTGCACACAATAATTTAATCCTAATGGCACCAATGGATGACGAGGAGGTGCTTCGAGCGATTAAAAGTTTAGAAAGGCGCAAAGCAGCAGGCCCAGACGGAATAAGCAACGACTTTTATAAGGACTTCCAGGACATTTTAGTGGAGCCTCTAACTGAATTATATAACAGAATACTACAAGGAGAGACACCACCACCGTCCTTTCTCAAGGCTATTGTCATTCCGCTGCAAAAAAAGGTGATTCGTCAGATGCCTTGGATTACCGTCCTATTTCATTACTACAGACCAGTTATAAAATTTTCGCAAAAGTTTTAGCAACCAGACTACAAACATTTTTGGGATCCCTGATAGGCGGGACACAACAAGGCTTTGTGCTTGGTCGCAAGATGGATAAAGCAGTAACTATTATGATGGCAACCATAGCGAACACAGCTGGAACACAATCTGATTCACCGGAAGACGGAGCAGGCATTTTATTCCTTGATTTTGCCAAAGCATATGACGCATTGGATCGGGATTATTTGTTCACGACCCTCACGCTTTTTGGATTTTCTAGTGAATTTGTTCAATTAATGGTTAATTTACATAGTGGAACCTCTGCAGAATTTCTAGTGAACAAGGACAAATCTGCCCCGATGGACGTCACATCTGGGATCCGCCAAGGGTGTCCACTGGCACCACTACTTTTCATTATTGCGGTAGAACCCCTGGCGTTAGCAATTCTACAATCGACTGAAATTCAAGGCATCAAGCCGACGACGCAAGTAGGGCGTGAATCACATACATTCTCAGCGTTTGTTGATGATTCGACTATCTTTTTACGAAAGGCGTGTCAAATTCAGCCAGCATTAGAACTCGTTCACCACTTTGGTAAGTTGTCAGGGTTGAAAATCCAGACAGCAAAAAGTAAATTCTTATTTTTGGATCCAACAGTGGATTTACGGGATTGGCATGGAATTCCCATAGTGGCACCGGGTGAGACAGTCCGGTACCTAGGCTACGAAGTCGGACATGCAAACATGGGAGAGAAGAACTGGGCATTACGAATAAGGAGTATAAAACGGAGAATGGCGACAGCGGCCAAATGTGGTATCTCGATGGTGGACAGAGTAACTTTGTTTAACTCTATTGTTGTGCCTGCAATACTATTTACAGCAAAAGTGTTCGACCCGCATCCAGACGTTATGAGGAAACTCATTCAAATTCAAAAGAGCTTTATTTGGACAAAACTGACGAACGACGAAGTTCGGGTAAGGCATAAGATTTCTCCAACCCTATTGTATACGCCTAAACAAGCAGGGGGTATGGGGTTGATAGCCTTGCCAATAGCAATACGAGTTCAAAGGATGAAGGATGCGCTCAGGTGGCTACTCGCCAGACCAGATATCTATAAAGACGCTTGGCTTAATTGGAAAGGACTGCTCCTACGAGGACCACTCGGTAAGATCTCACCCCGGGTCGGAAAACGTGAGAACCTGAAGGGTTACTACGCAACAAATGCTAAACAGAAAACTCTTCCAGTAGAGCTAGGTCACTCACTTGGACCTACTCCAGATCAAGTTAGCAGGCTGGATGTTTATACGAGACATCATTTACCCCAGCTTATGAGAAATGCAACTCCAATAGGAGTAAGTCCGTCACGCGGTATGGAACCTGGACAAATTCTTTTTATCGAAGTGGATGTTTCGAAAATCCCTCATCACGGAATTTTACATCCCATATACAGGATTTCTGGGGCGCTTTCCCGTGGGCAGACAATGCATGGATTCAGGATGACCGCATGCGAACGCTGTCTCGTCGGAAATTCTATAAGATTCCGGAAGTACCCATTGCTACCTTACGACTTAAACGAATTTCTAACAGTGTGTACTCGTGGCAGGTACCACAAACAGGTCAAACTTCGCATACAAGTGCCAAGATTAAGAGATGGATGTGTGCCATAATATTAGCTTCCCCCCGGGTGGAGGTAGGCCAATACATCGGACAGGCTCCTCCAATAACTTTGTTTCATTGTCCCACACTTTTGTCTACCATTCACTGGAGAAAACGAGATTCCGGTAGGGTGGAAGGTATACAAAAAGGGACAACATACACCACGCACCTGCAACAGCAAGAGAACGGAATTTTCTGGATAGTGCAATCTTCTACAGACCCGGCTGTGGAAAAGTGGATAAAGGAAAACAAAAAATTTGTAGTGTGTCAGCCGCATCCAGACTTACATGACTTCCCATGCTTGCTAGATGGAGATATTCGATCAATTTGGAGAATTCCAGCGTACCTATGAAAGCAAAGCAAGCGGATGTACTACCAAGCGATGGCCAACGACCTTCTACCGGTTTTGGACAAATGGGACCGTAAACAGAGTCGGGATGGTTGGTGGAAAACTCTCCAGGATCAATCTCCGAAGCAGATTTGGAAGAATAACCACATCTTATCCGATTATCAAGTGTGGGTGATATATCGGCTAACTACGATGCAACTAAACACCTTCTTTGTTAAACCTACAGGTATAGACTCGTGCATACTGGACCCAGCGTGCAATAGTCACCACACGGACGCGAAACATATCATGTGAAGTTGTACTAGAGCCAAGTTATTCTGGAGGCGTTTAATCGAACAGTGGACTGGCTCGATATATACGGGAGACGTTGTATCACAGTATTAAGAAGAAATCGTACAACGCAAGGCACCAGCAGACACTACATTTTTAGACAAGGCGATGATGAAAATGTGTGGGATGGAACTTCTGTCATACCAAGGCCTGTTTTAACGAGTCTGGTGGGGGATATGCAGTATAGCCTACGGGTGGATGTGGCAATTACGGAATCGGACGATATTTGAAGGCCGCTCCTACACGCAATGGGATTATGTCGACACAATATGGTCGCATTGTAAGAGTCAGTTATTTGCTGTCGCGGAGTACGAGAGCAAAATTCCAAGTTATCGAGAGGATGGATTACGGTTTCTCCTATGTCTACAGTGCTTTTACAACATTCATCCAGCGCCACCGTCCCAAGCGGAGATGAGACATCGAAGATCCCCGCCCGACCCCACGAATGGTCACTCTGAGCCGAGGCTAAAAATTAGAGTGCAACAGTTCATAGTAGCTAATAGTTAAGACTAAAATAGACTACCTTTATTATTATTATTATTACCTGGTTATACGTCATTTACAGTATTTCTAATCATATTTGGTGCATAAATCCTATTCGATTAAGTCACATATATACCAAATCTGAAAAGTCGTAAATTACCGAGTCAATTTCGATATGACTCAATCTTTTCGAAATTAGAGTCTGTGCCACATGACACTAGACCACCCAATCAAATAGTACTCTTATGATTTGTTCTTAGAGCATCTCCACCGGTGAGTCTTAACGTCAGGTCGTAATTGACGAGTTAAGACCCCGTAGCTGATCGTTAAACCTGTGTGAACGAATTTGTTCCACCGGCAAGGTTTTAACGTCAGTTTTATTTGAAATATCTGCCAATCATTTTTAGCTTAGACCTGTAATTCCAAAAACGGGAATTACATAAACGCACTAGACCTCTTTGACGATGATGACTCTGACGACGGGTTAAATATGCATCATCCTCAGCACTCGAAAACAACTTGAAGGCGAATTCGGCCTTTTCCTTGGTACTACCTCGGCAAGCTGTTGATAATGCACTCACAAAGTGCTCCGTTGGCGCGTGAGCCAAAACTTGAGAAAACGCGACAAAACCGCTCATCAGACATCTCGAGCGGAAAATCACTGGTAAGTGCATCCAAATCTACTGCATCACCGCCTCCAGAAGCACGGTAGTTGTTAAAAGCGTCCTGTAGAATGGCTACCTCCTTGGCATTAAAATGCGTTTCGTTGGCTAAAATTTTCTGTTGAACTGCTGGATTGAATTCTTCCTGCGACTCTAGCAGCTGGGGATCCGCCGTTTCACACAAAATATCGGCAAATGGGGCCATCCAGTCTACAAGCGTATGGTATGCTTTAAGCTCTGAAACTATTTTGACAAACTCTTCGCAGCTCATTCGTACACGGCCTTGATCAAACCCTTCGTTCACAAGACGACGATACTCTGGTCGATCTAATACCTGTCGACCCTGCAGCGACACCAAAAAGTTGCTAAGCCCTGTACTCTGCACTTTACCTGCGTGGTCCAAATCGCACATGTTAAAGATAAATTCAAGCCGGTCCTCCATCGTCCCGCAACGCAAAATTGCCACAGCACGTAGAAACTCATCCATATTGATATCAGAGCCTTGTCGATCCGATACGGCCTTCATAATGAAGGCATATCCGGGAATACACCAAGGATATCTCATCAAAACGAAGCGCGACTAATACAAATCTGCGACCCTGCCGTGTGCATAATGACACTATGACGATTGCCGTTTTCATCCGTAGTGCTGCTTTTGGACGACTCTACAAGGTTAGCTGACGTCGTTGCTGTTGTCTCTTTTACTGGAGACGTCGGCGGCCGTCCACTGGAGGGTCCTAATGACGTTGACGTTGCGTTTGCCGTGGAATCGTGCGAGCTTTCAGCCTCAGTCATTCGATTGCCTCCTGAGGTACCAGAATTTCCATGGTATAAATATTTTGAAGAGCATAGCCGCTTGAAAGCCGTCGAAAAATCCGTTCGTATACGCAAAAGAGAGTCCACTACTCTGCAGCAGTTGGTCATTTATACGCAAAAGAGAGTCCACTACTCGGCAGCAGTTGGTCTTTATACGCAAAGGAGAGTCCACTACTCTGCAGCAGTTGGTAGCAATGCTTGTGCTTCGAGCTGTCTGATTGTTTTGACCAAGTGAACCGCTTTGGTTGATTAAAACCACGGTTTTAAAATAAGTCCTATAGCACTAAATTTAAGACCTCGTGCGGAAACGACCAGGTTAAAACCTTGATTAAGACTTACCGGTGGCGATGCTCTTATATTGCAATCGGTGACTGTAACCACTCTCTTTAGGTACAGTATATATTATTACTAATTCATTGAACACTTCTACTCCGACCTACACCGAAGTCCGAGCATGGAATGGAACCTGGCACCTATACCACCACAGTACATAATACGGTAAGTTAGCAAATAAATTGGAGGTTTGGCGTCGCTAAAAAATGGAATGGTTTACCCGGAAGACTTTAGACACATCAGATGACGATCTTCAGCAAGACATGTACATAATCATGTTGTTTATATGTACGCTTTACGAGAAGTGGTTTGATCGCAGCGCAGTGTTTTGCGACCCCATGGCGAATAATGGAAGGTTGGTTTGGGTAGTGAAACATTTACTTTCAATAACGGTAGAGGGGGTCATTTTCGGGCGCAGAAATGCAGTAACCACGCGCTGAAACCCAAGTGAGCAACCACTTCAAGTTGGTCAGCGCATACTTGAGCGCTTTTGTCCATTCTTTGTAGTTATTTTTCAGGAAGAGAACTGAATGCCCGCCGATAGAATGCTTGGTAACCTTGTAGGGTAACCGAAA
>MIQA02003405.1:0-13162 GCA_001887855.2 Sclerospora graminicola | reverse complement strand
GTATGGCGCCGCGTCCGGCACCACGCAGTCAGCGGACTGGACAGTCTGCTGGCAAGCGACATCAACAGGGGCAACCCTCTGTTGATGCAAAAAACGTGAACAACCAGTAGGGGCGGGGTGACCTACTGGACGGGTTATCTCGCATGCCGACATCGGGCATGTGAGGATAATAGCCCCAGACGGGACTATGTCCTGTCAACGTGTGCAGGGTGAAGAAAAACCTCTCATTACCCTTGAAGTTAGGCCACATGGAAACGATGTCCCCATGCGTGCTCTGTTTGACACAGGAGCGTCAAACAATTTCGTTAGAACTGAGGTACTAACGTCGTTGAACTTCGAGGAGATTGAATCTCCAAGAAGCATGTTATCAGTCCGGTTAGCAACATGTGCAACTGTGACTATACCGAAGCGTGTTATTCGAACACGCCTCGAGTTAGACGAACTATCGTTCGAGGATGAATACATCGTCCTCGATCTTGATGACAAGTTCGATGTCATCTTGGGCATCCCTTGGATGTCCAAACATCAACCAACGATCGACTGGGTTAACCTGTCGATCGACTGCGGCGGTCTCACAGGATCTGATCACCCTGTGAGTAATTCGGCTGTATCTAATGATA
Organism: Sclerospora graminicola; assembly: GCA_001887855.2. Classification (NCBI taxonomy): domain Eukaryota; phylum Oomycota; class Peronosporomycetes; order Peronosporales; family Peronosporaceae; genus Sclerospora; species Sclerospora graminicola. The sequence continues at coordinate 12,542 of MIQA02003405.1, read as the reverse complement.
CAACCGCAGTGTCAGACAGTCTGGTGGATAGCGATGGCACCACCAGACCTGATCCGACTAGGTCAGCGGATAGTATACCCGCTGATCAGAGTCCAGAGGGACGCGAACGCGCGACGAACGAGTCGTTGCGTGTCAGTAATGTGTGCAACACGGGCGCAAAGCACTCCCGTGTTGAAGTTACTACTACAACCGATGACGGTCGTGGTATAGAGAATGCGCGCGCGGTGGGAAACACCCACCGTGAAAAGAATGAAACCGTCACGGAAGCAAATGACTTCCGTGTCGAAAATAAAGAACTCACGACTAAGAACAGTCGGGAGTGCATGAACACCATGGTAGACAGTGGTCACCATGAAGAGAAGGCATTGTGCACGAGTGATGATCACCGTGCCACAGATCGGACAAGTGCGTCTGATCTAGCAGCTGTGTCCGTCGAGACGATCAACGTCCTGACGCAGACAGAGACCGGATTAGCTACCCAGTCTCTCACACTTGACAACCCTCCGAACCTAAGTTCAGAGATGATGGCTCTTCCAGCCTTGAGTTGGAAGAAGTTCGTAAAGCACTTGCGAAATGATCAGATCGAACAGATCAGCGTCATTGTCGCATCTGTCTGATGAGGTGGTGGATATTCGCGAGCGAATATCCACTTTGCAATTAGAAGCCAGCGGGAACGAACTCGTTCCCAATGGAAATAACACTGAGAACGAACTCGTTCCCAGTGATCAAACTAAAGTCCAGCGCTTTGAAGCGCAGAGCTGGGAGTCGCTTAAAGCGACTTCCCCGTACTACGAAGTACTTTGGGAATACGCTGACGTATTCCCAGAAGAAGTACCTTGTGAGCTCCCCAAGGATAAGGGAACGAGACACGAAATTGATCTCGTCCCCGGCACGAAGTACTGTGTCACGCGGCAATGGCCATTGCCGCGCGATCAAGTCAAAGCCATCGATGAGTTCTTCGAAACTCGTCGTAAGGCGGGACATGTGCGAGAGTCTACCTCTCCGCACTCCAGCCCCACCTTTTGTGTTAAGAAGTCCACTGGTGGGTGGAGAATCGTTCACGCTTTCAATAAGCTGAACGCAGCAACAGTACCGGCGCAAACGCCGATACCGAGAAAAGATGTCATCATTGATGGCATGAGCGGGAGCACCGTTTTCAGCGTGCTCTCGGTTTGAGGGATGGTTTCTACCAAATCCTTATGCGTGAGAAGGATATCCCTCTCACGGCAGTAAGCACTTCAACGAAGTGGCTTGTAATGCCGCAGGGGTTTCGAAATGCCCCTGCCACCTTCAATAGATGCGTCACGCATCTATTGCGCCCGGTGCGAGAGTTCGCGCCGAGTTCGCGCCGAGTTACTTTGATGATGTGTTCATCCATAGCAAGGCTGAACATGGCAAAACTGATGTAGATATTCATAAGGAACATCTACGTCAGGTGTTAGAGCTTATGCGCAAGCACAAGCTCTATGCGAACTTAAAGAAGTGCACCTTTGGTGCACCTGAGATACCCGTTCTTGGCTGCTTTGTAGGCAAGAATGGAGTGCGCCCCGATCCAGAAAAGATCAGGGTGATCGTTGAATGGCCTCCGCCAAATAACGTTAAGGAACTTCGAAAGTTCCTCGGACTGGCGACATATTTGCACAAATATTCGTGCAATTATGCCGGTCTGATCCGACCTCTTTCTCAATTATTGAAGAAAGATATCGAATGGCGCTGGGATACCCAGTGCCAAGATGCGTTTGATGCAGTCAAGCGTAGCTTGACTGAGGCTCCCGTTTTGGCAATCGCCGACAACGAGCGACCGTTCCACGTCGTTTGCGACGCGAGCGATTTCGCCATCGGCTGCGCCCTGATGCAGCGTGATCACGATGATCGTGATCGCGTGATTTATTACCAATCGCGTCAGCTGCGTCCAGCCGAGCGCAACTATCCGGTGCATGACAAGGAACTCCTTGCCATGAAGTATGCACTGGCGAAGTTTAGGATCTATCTCTTAGGAGATAGACCCTTCGTGGTTTACACGGACCATGCGTCGCTACGCACGGCCGTAAATTCGCCGCACAACTCTCAAAGAATGGCACGTTGGCTGTCACTCTTTGCGGAATACAACTTCACGGTTGAGTATAAACCGGGAAAGCTGAACGTGGTAGCGGATGCGCTATCACGACGCCCCGATTACGAGACGAAACCGTCCGTAATCGAGGCAACCAGTGCAAACGCAATACGTTGCACTGCTCTGTCGTCGTCACTTGTACGACAGGTACGTCAAGCGTACGAAACAGACGAGGAAACTCGCCTGCTGATTGATTACCTAAGTGATCAATCTGATCGGAAGCGCAAGGAACTTCCAGAGTTCCTTCGCGCATGCGTGCATCGTTATCAATTGCACGATGGTCTGTTGCTTTACAGCACAGACCAAGATGATGTTAGCCGCATTGTCGTTCCAAACGACGATGACCTCAAACATCAAATTTTGTTTGAGTACCATGATGCACCGATTTCGGGGCATCAAGGTCGAGAGAAGACGTATGCTTCTCTCGCACGCGATTTCTACTGGCGTAACCAGTATAAATGGGTACGTAAGTACGTCCGCGCTTGCGAGATATGCCAGCGCGTCAAGCCTGCACAATCCGCGCAGGCTCCCCTCCAATCTCTGCCGGTTCCGACAGAGTGTTGGAAGTCCATTTCCATGGATTTTATCTTTGGTCTTCCGGCTGATCACAGTCGGAAAACAGGCATAGTGGTCTTTGTAGACCGCTTCAGTAAGATGGTTCATCTTGCTGCAGTGTCAGCGAATGTCACCGCTGCGCAAACGGCGCGGATATTCGTTGACACGGTATTCCACTTACACGGAATGCCGGAAAACATAGTCTCAGATCGTGATCCGAGATTCACAGGACGTTTCTGGCAAGAAACGTTCTCGTTATTGGGCACGCAGTTGAAGATGTCAACCGCGGACCATCCGGAAACGGATGGGCAGACTGAACGCGTCAACCGCGTTCTCGGAGACATGCTGCGTTCTTACGCGCATGCCTTCGAGCAGTGGAGCGATTATTTGCCACTCACTGAGTTTGCAATAAATAACTCGGTGCATGCTTCTACTAAGCATACACCGTTCTACGTGAATGCCTTAAGGCATCCACGAACCCCGGCTTTACTTGGCGGTACGCCAAATCTAAGTGGGGGAGGGACCCGCTCAAATTTCGAGCGAGTCGATGCACAAGTTGCAGTTGCAACTTGCGAAGAAACTGATGAGTCTTCTACTGTTACCACAGAAGAAACTCAAGCAGTTTCGGAAACCGAAGCCGCTTATGCGGAATATGTGTCGGCAGCAATGGCTGCAGACAATGAAAACAACCCATCTAATGCCAATAAAGCAGTAGATGAATTCGTATTACAGCGCCAAGCTGTAATACGCTATGTAAAAGACGCGCTTGCTTTCGCTTTTGACAAGCAGAAGCAGAATGCAGACAAAAACGGAAGGAAAAACACAATTTCCTTTCAAAGAGGTGAATTAGTTATGTTATCTACAACTAATCTGCCTACACGCAACTTCCCTACACGGAAGTTGCTCCCTAAGTTCATTGGGCCCTTTAAGGTCCAAGGTGTTAAGGGGAATGCCTACACTTTAGACATTCCCGCGGCCATGCGCCTCCACCCAACGTTTTACGTTGGGAGGCTCAAGCCGTACCGATTGTCTACGTCTTCGGACGAGACGCGTCGCCACGGCGAATGCCGTGCTTCTTCAAGTCTCCCAAGAGAGACTTGTAATCGGTCTCCAACCGATGATGGGAAGTCAGGAGAGTCTCCATCTCCGACTTTTGTTGATCGATCTCCGACTTTTGTCGATCGATCTCCGATTTTAGTCGATCAATCTCGACCATCAGAATATCATTCTTCTTCTGCATCACGACATGCGCGTTCAGTATGTCGCGAATCTCGTCTCAATGACAACGATAAGTTTCATCGAGTGGCACATGTCCTCGCTCAAAGCGTTACAGTGCATCTCAAGCTTGCGGAGCTGATAACCATGCTCCGCAACAACAACGCCGAGGGAATTATCAGCCCCCGCCGCTCCTGATTGACAGTCAGGGGAACAAGCGTTACATTCTCGAGCGCTTGCTTTCGAAGCGCTCGGTTCCCTATAAGAAGGGGCAGCGTACCGAGTACTTGGTGCGTTGGCTGGGATATTCCCAAGAGTTTGACTCTTGGGAACCGATTGAGGTGTTGAGGGCGGATGCCCCTGACCTCCTGCGTGAGTTCGAGAAGGATACTTCTCCTCGAACTCAAAAGAAGCGTCAACACTAAGTGTTGATGAGGGCGGCACGCCCACACTAGGTGCTGGCGCCTGCGAGGCAGCGATAGCAGCTTCCGGTGCCTTAAGAGCGTCGACAAGGCACTTAACCTCAGCGGGTACAGAGAAACCTCGGTACCCTCTTAGCTCCTTTTCGGTCAGACGAGGAGCTCCAGGGGGACAACACGGACACCTCATGCTCGAAGGAACCCCACAAGAGAAACCCTCTTTGATGCAAGTGAAATGGATATACTCCATTTTACCTGAGCGTGAGTACTTTAAGAAGCGCTCGCGGTTTGCGTGAACCTTCTTCACATACTCATCGGGACCTTTGTTGTAATTTTCAACAAAGGCATTCCAACTCTGAGTAAGGGCGTCTTTGTCGTCCTTATCCTTTTGCGACCCTTTCCGGTTCGTGTAGTGACGAGCTTGGAAGAAAAGGTCGATGAAGTACCGACGTCTATCGTCAGTACTACGATCAAAATGACGGTTGCGAAGGTCCTCGCAATCGTCAAGCGCATTAATGTCAAACAGTGGATATTGACAATCACGTTTGACATGCCCACCACTACCATAGGCAAGCGTCCATGCGGGGGTCCAAAACCCCACTTCGTACGGAACATGACGTTCCACACGACACAGTGAATCGGAAGCAGTGTAGGCCGCTTCCGCACGATGTTTCTTGGCAGGTGGAGCACCACCTGTCACCTCAAAGTCGTCTTCGCTACGACCTGGCGAATGACGAGGACCAGGAGGAGCTCTACGCTCCTCATACCACCGCTTCATGGAGTTGTCGCTGTCGTAATCGACGGCGTCAGACTCTACTTCGCCATCACTTAACGGCGAAGCAGTTTTAGCGGGCTTAACCTCGCTAGAATCGTTGGCAGGGACGGTATCGTCCTCGCCCTCCTTCTCGGAGTCAGATGACTCTCCGAAGAGGTCATTGAACTTCTTCTTGGATACCGCCTTGCGGCAGGTGGAGACACGGAAGATGTTGCATTCGCGACATCTTCCCGCCCTCTTTTAGACACTGCTTCCGCAGCGTCTACTACGAGAGACAAGCGGTCTTTCGGCTTTGTCTTTCGCTTCGACGCTACGTTCGAAGCGTCGGCATTCGACGACACCTCCGCACGCGATGCAGAGGTGATGTCTGTTTCCAGAGTATCGGCAGTGCCCGTAAGAGCGCTGCTGCGTTTGCTGACCATTAGATTACTTTTGGTCAAGCTGAGTTATAACTGAATATCGTTATGACCAACAAGTGCCACCACTCGATTGGCCAATATTACGATATATTATTGGCCAACCAGCTTGAGTGGGGGGTGATGTAATGGGGTGCCATTACATAAGTGATATTTGAATAGAAATATCACAGTTCAATTTCAGTCGTAATACATGAAATTGTGAACATTGGATTATAAGTTGTCATAATCCACCTTTGAGAACAGATTCTGATATAATTGAATCTGACAAGTCATCTAATGATAAAAATATCATTAGATCAGTTTTATAGTACATGTTACTATGATTAGTCTAGGTCTAATTATACTAGTTAGCTCTTAACCAACCATAAATATATTCACTCTTAAACTTACCTTCTAGCACTCACATCTCTTAAGTGTATATATATTGATATATATATACTTAATAGGTAGTTAATTAATATATTATTACTTTTCTATCTAAGTTTATCTAAGGTAAACTAAGGAGGACCAAATTACATTTGGTCCTACACAAATTTGCACGCTTCCTCATTGCAACTAACAGTGTAAGCCGCGTAACAGCAGCCCTGTTACACTTGAAGTTTGTATACCGTGACGACTGGACCGAGAATAATCGATCGGCCAGCTAAACCAAAGATAACAAAGGGGTAAATCCAGTCTTGTGTGTAACAGGGAATCCAAATAACACTCCACAATCTTCCACAGTAGGCCAAAACGTAACCACACTTTCGGTAACAGGGTAACTGCTACACGACTTACACTGTGAAATTGCAGTGAGGAAGCGTGCAATTGAGTAGGACCAAATGTAAATTTGGTCCTCCTTAGTTTACCTTAGATAAACCATAAGTAAAGACTAATTAATTTATTAATTAATCTCTTAAGTGTATATAGATATTAAATATATACAACTTAAGGCTACGTGTAGAAAAAGGTAAGTTTAAGAGTGAATATATTATGAGTGGTTTAGAGTTAATAACTATAAAAAATCTAAACTAATCATACAAACATGTAGTATAAAGCTGGTCTGAATGATATTTTTATCATTATATTACTTCTTAGATTCGATAATGATATCAGAATCTGTTCTCAAAGTGGATTATAATAACTTATAATCCAATATTCACATTCAGACATTATGTCTGAAATTGAACTGTGATATTTCTACTTAAATATCACTTATGCAATGGCACCCCATTACAGATATCATCACCATCCTCCAAGGCAAGACTTCGGAGGAAGCTTTTGATTTGGTAAGTCGTTTTAAACGACTTTATCTGGATCCACATGTGCGCTCCGCGATATTAATGTCGCGGTCTCCACCTTCAACGCCTACAGTAAGCGTTGAAGTCGTAAAGGCGCGAGTACCACCCAATACTGGCGAAGGGAACGAACCACCTTGGACATGGTTTGCAGAGGTGGAAGATGTCATCTCTGCGCAGAAGATTGTAGACCCACGTCAACAAGCCCTTTTTTTCAGGGCGGTCGTGCCAGGGCATGTGCGATGAGTCGCAGATCGACTGATGAATCTGCGTTCCTGACTTATCAGGAATTAAAAGCTGAGCTTAAGCTCAACTTCGAAGCTCCAGAAATGGAACTTAGTTGCCGACAATTGGCTTATACTGTCGGTGTAACAGGGCTAGCTGTTACTGGCTTACACTGTAAGATTGCAGTGAGGAAGCGTGCAATTTGTGTAGGACCAAATGTAAATTTAGTCTTCCTTAGTTTACCTTGGATAAACTTAGATAGTAACTAATAAGTATATTAATTTATCTATCTCTGTATATATATATGTATGTTATTATATATACCTAAGGGTGCTTGAGTACTAGGAGGTAAGTTTAAGAGTGAATATATTTATGGTTGGTTAAGAGCTAACTAGTATAATTAGACCTAGACTAATCATAGTAACATGTAGTATAAAACTGATCTGATATTTTTATCATTAGATTACTTGTTAGATTCGATAATATCAGAATCTGTTCTCAAAGTGGATTATGACAACTTATAATCCAATATTCACATTTCAGGTATTACGTCTGAAATTGAACTGTGATATTTCTACTCAAATATCACTTATGTAATGGCACCCCATTACATCACCCCCCACTCAAGATGGTTGGCCAATAATATAATGTAATATTGGCCAATCGATTGGTGGCACTTGTTGGTCATAACGATATTCTGTTATAACTCATTTTTGACCATAAGAAAACAAATGGTCAGCAAACGCAGCGGCGCTCTTACGGGCACTGCCGATACTCTGGAAACAGACATCACCTCTGCATCACGTGCGGAGGTGTCGTCGACTGCCGACGCTCCGAATGTAGCGTCGAAGCGAAAGACAAAGCCGAAAGACCGCTTGTCTCTCGTGCCGCGTCGAAGCGAAAGACAAAGCCGAAAGACCGCTTGTTTACCTGCCGCAAGGCGGGTGTCCAAGAAGAAGTTCAATGACCTCTTCGAAGAGTCATCTGACTCCGAGAAGGAGGGCGAGGACGATTCCGTCCTTGCCAACGATTCTAGCGAGGTTAAGCCCGCTAAAACTGCTTCGCCGTTAAGTGATGGCGAAGTAGAGTCTGACGCCGTCGATTACGACAGCGACAACTCCATGAAACGGTGGTATGAGGAGCGTAGAGCTCCTCCTGGTCCTCGTCATTCGCCAGGTCAAAGCGATGACGACTTTGAGGTGACAGATGGTGCTCCACCTGCCAAGAAACAACGTGCAGAAGCGGCTTACTCTGCTTCCGATTCACTATGTCGTATGGAACGTCATGTTCCGTACCAAGCGGGGTTTTGGACCCCAGCATGGACGCTTGCCCTCGGAAGTGGTGGGCACATCAAGCGCGATTGTCAATATCCATTGTTTGACATCAATGCGCTTGATGATTGCGAAGACCTTCGCAATCGTCATTTTGATCGTCGTACTGACGATAGACGTCGGTACTTCATCGGCCTTTTCTTCCAAGCTCGTTATTACACGAACCGGAAAGGGTCGCGAAAGAATAAGGACGACAAAGACGCCCTTACTCAGAGTTGGAATGCCTTTGTTGATAATTACAACAAAGGTCCCGACGATTATGTGAAGAAGATTCACATAAACCGCGAGCGCTTCTTAAAGCACTCACGTACAGGTAAAATGGAGTTTATCCATTTCACTTGCATTAGAGAGGGATTCTCTTGCGGGGTTCCTTCGAACATGAGGTGTCCGTGTTGTCCCGCGGGAGCTACTCGTCTAGCCGAAAAGGAGCTACGAGGGTACCGAGGTTTCTCAGTACCTGCTAGTGTTAAGAGCCTTATCGATGCTCTTAAGGCATCGGTATTTAATACCGAAGCTTTGCAGCCGCCGACATCTAGTGTTGGCGTGCCGCCCACATCAACACCTTGTGCTGACGCTTCTTTTGAGTTTGAGGAGAAGTATCCTTCTCAAACTCGCGCAAGAGGTCAGGGGCATCCGCCCTCAGCACCTCAATCGGTTCCCAAGAGTCAAACTCTTGGGAATATCCCAACCAGCGCACCAGGTACTCGGTACGCTGCCCCTTCTTATAGGGAACCGAGCGCTTCGAAAGTAAGCGCTCGAGAATGTAACGCTTGTTCCCCTGACTGTCAATCAGGGGCGGCGGGGGCTGATAATTCCCTCGGCGTTGTTGTTGCGGAGCATGGTTATCAGCTCCGCAAGCTTGAGAAGCACTGTAACGCTTTGAGCGAGGACATGTGCCACTCGATGAAAACTTATCGTTGTCATCGGGACGAGATTCGCGAGATTCTGGACGCGCATGTCGTGATGCAGAAGAAGAGTGATCTTCTGATGGTCGAGGTTGATCGTCTAAAGTCGGAGATCGATCGACAAAATTCGGAGATCGATCGACAAAAGTCGGAGATGGAGACTCTCCTGGCTTCCCATCATCGGTTGGAGACCGATTACAAGTCTCTCTTGGGAGACTTGAAGAAGCACGGCATTCGCCGTGGCGATGCGTCTCGTCCAAAGACGTAGACGATCGGTACGGTTTGAGCCTCCCAACGTAAAACGTTGGGTGGAGGCGCATGGCCGCGGGAATGTCTAAAGTGTAGGCATTCCCCTTAACACCTTGGACCTTAAAGGGCCCAATGAACTTAGGGAGCAACTTCCGTGTAGGGAAGTTGCGTGTAGGCAGATTAGTTGTAGATAACATAACTAATTCACCTCTTTGAAAGGAAATTGTGTTTTTCCTTCCGTTTTTGTCTGCATTCTGCTTCTGCTTGTCAAAAGCGAAAGCAAGCGCGTCTTTTACATAGCGTATTACAGCTTGGCGCTGTAATACGAATTCATCTACTGCTTTATTGGCATTAGATGGGTTGTTTTCATTGTCTGCAGCCATTGCTGCCGACACATATTCCGCATAAGCGGCTTCGGTTTCCGAAACTGCTTGAGTTTCTTCTGTGGTAACAGTAGAAGACTCATCAGTTTCTTCGCAAGTTGCAACTGCAACTTGTGCATCGACTCGCACGAAATTTGAGCGGGTCCCTCCCCCACTTAGATTTGGCGTACCGCCAAGTAAAGCCGGGGTTCGTGGATGCCTTAAGGCATTCACGTAGAACGGTGTATGCTTAGTAGAAGCATGCACCGAGTTATTTATTGCAAACTCAGTGAGTGGCAAATAGTCGCTCCACTGCTCGAAGGCATGCGCGTAAGAACGCAGCATGTCTCCGAGAACGCGGTTGACGCGTTCAGTCTGCCCATCCGTTTCCGGATGGTCCGCGGTTGACATCTTCAACTGCGTGCCCAATAACGAGAACGTTTCTTGCCAGAAACGTCCTGTAAATCTTGGATCACGATCCGAGACTATGTTTTCCGGCATTCCGTGTAAACGGAATACCGTGTCAACGAATATCCGCGCCGTTTGCGCAGCGGTGACATTCGCTGACACTGCAGCAAGATGAACCATCTTACTGAAGCGGTCTACAAAGACCACTATGCCTGTTTTCCGACTGTGATCAGCCGGAAGACCAAAGATAAAATCCATGGAAATGGACTTCCAACACTCTGTCGGAACCGGCAGAGATTGGAGTGGAGCCTGCGCGGATTGTGCAGGCTTGACGCGTTGGCATATCTCGCAAGCGCGGACGTACTTACGTACCCATTTATACTGGTTACGCCAGTAGAAATCGCGTGCGAGAGAAGCATACGTCTTCTCTCGACCTTGATGCCCCGAAATCGGTGCATCATGGTACTCAAACAAAATTTGATGTTTGAGGTCATCGTCGTTTGGAACGCATCTTGGCACTGGGTATCCCAGCGCCATTCGACATCTTTCTTTACTAATAGGGAAAGAGGTCGGATCAGACCGGCATAATTACACGAATATTTGTGCAAATATGTCGCCAGTCCAAGGAACTTTCGAAGTTCCTTAACGTTGTTTGGCGGAGGCCATTCAACGATCACCCTGATCTTTTCTGGATCGGGGCGCACTCCATTCTTGCCTACAAAGCAGCCAAGAACGGGTATCTCAGGTGCACCAAAGGTGCACTTCTTTAAATTTGCATAGAGTTTGTGCTTGCGCATAAGCTCTAACACCTGACGTAGATGTTCTTTATGAATATCTACATCAGTTTTGCCATGTTCAGCCTTGCTATGGATGAACACATCGTCAAAGTAGCTCGGTGCGAATTCTCGCACCGGGCGCAATAGATGTGTAACGCATCTGTTGAAGGTGGCAGGGGCATTTCGAAGTCCCTGTGGCATCACAAGCCACTCCCAAAGCATGCCGCTTGGGGTGCTTACAGCCGTGAGAGGAATATCCTTCTCACGCATAAGGATTTGGTAGAAACCATCCCTTAAGTCGAGAGCACTGAAAACGGTGCTCCCGCTCATGCCATCGATGATGACATCCTTTCTCGGTATCGGCGTCTGCGCCGGTACTGTGGCTGCGTTCAGCTTGTTAAAAGCATGAGCGATTCTCCACCCACCAGTGGATTTTTTTTTAACGCAGAAGGTGGGGCTGGAGTGCGGTGAGGTAGACTCCCGCACATGTCCCGCCTTGCGACGAGTTTCAAAGAACTCGTCGATGGCCTTAACTTGGTCGCGCGGCAATGGCCATTGCCGCGTGACACAGTACTTCGTGCCAGGCACGAGATCAATTTCGTGCCTCGTTCCCTTATCCTTGGGGAGCTCACAAGGTACTTCTTATGGGAATACGTCAGCGTATTCCCAAAGTACTTCGTAGTACGGAGAAGTCGCCTTAAGCGACTCCCAGCTCTGCGCTTCAAAGCGCTGAACTTTGGTTTGATCACTGGGAACGAGTTCGTTCTCAGCGTTCTTTCCATTGGGAACGAGTTCGTTCCCGCTGTCTTCTAATTGCAAAGTGGATATTCGCTCGCGAATATCCACAACCTCATCAGATGCGACAATGACGCAGATCTGATCATTTCGCAAGTTCTTTACGAACTTCTTCCAGCTCAAGGCTGGAAGGGCCATCACCTCTGAACTTAGGCTCGGAGGGTTGTCAAGTGTGAGAGACTGGGTAGCTAAATCCGGTATCTGTCTAGGTCAGGACGTTGATCGTCTCAACGGACACAGCTGCGAGATCAGACACACTTGTCCGATCTGTTGCACGGTGATAATCACTCGTGCACAAGGCATCCTCTACATGGTGACCACTGTCTACCATGGTGCTCGTGCACTCACGACTGCTCTCAGTCGTGAGTTCTTCATTATCGATACGGAAGTTATTTACATTCGTGACGGTTTCATTCTTTTCACGGTGGGTGTTTCCCACCGCGTGTGCATTCTCTATACCACGACCGTCATTGGTCGTAGTAGTAACTTCAACACGGGAGTGCTTTGCGCCCGTGCTGCACACACTACTGACACGCAACGACTCGTTCGTCGCGCGTTCGCGTCCCTCTGGACTCTGATCGGCGGTTGTACTATCCGCTGACCTAGTCGGATCAGGTCGGGTGGTGCCATCGCTACCCACCAGACTGTCTGACTCTGTGGTTGTATCTTTAGATACAGCCGGATTACTCACAAGGTGATCAGATCCTGTGAGACCGCC
>MIQA02003403.1:0-38584 GCA_001887855.2 Sclerospora graminicola | reverse complement strand
CATTTGGGGTTGGTGTACCGGCCGTACCGGTACACAGAGTCGGAGTTAGCCGGGTTGGGTGGGTAAGATACATGACTGGTCAGGCGTGTTATTTGAGGTAGGTTACACAAAGGGAGTATTGGACATAGGATAAATCAGTATACGTTTCGCTTTCTTAGACACAAGTCACTTTATTGGTTCACGGCAGAGGGCTAACAAGGTCCCCTCTTGCTGTTATTGGTTTGCCCGGGGAAGGTTAAGTTAACCCACCGGAAGTCCCCTGACCGGAAGTCGCGGCGACTTCGTATACTCGCCTCAAGTCGCCCGTGTTTTGAACACGGTATCAAGTATTGGGAAGTGGTGACATTTGGCCTTCTGTGGATACACATTTGGATTCGCCTTTCATTGTTATTGGTTTAGCTGGCCGATCGATTATTCTCGGTCCAGCCGGTACTATACAAACTTCAAGTGTCCTATTGGTTTAGCTGGCCGATCGACTATTCTCGGCCCCGCCGGCACTATACAAAGTTCAAGTATATTACCCAACGAGCTCCCCGGTGACGATTTCCGCCCAGGAGCTACCCCTAGTCCTACACTTCATCTCCCTATTGGACGGATTTACACTTTTCGCCCTAGGGTCCATCAAGAGAGCTAACCACCCAGTACTGACGGGTACACAAGGTGAGCTTTTAACATGCAACATTCGAGCAGTCGCGATCAAGCGGATGGAAGCGACCGATCCAGCCGGCCTCAAGCCGGATCGGATCATGACTCGGATGGACGGAGTACCCCCTCCGGTAGTCAGTCGTCTGGGACCCCCGTGGGTGTTCGCGTCTCAGGAAGATTTTCTGAGAGCGACTACACCACACCAACATACAATGGAGACCGAAGATATGGTTGAGTGAGCGAGCGATGTCGATGTTTAGCTGATCACGGTGCTAATCGCCATGATTACTGTGCTGATCACTGTGTTGATCACGAACCAATCCTGATCAGCACCGATCAGCTTCCAGGTGTGGAGAGAGAAGGAGTTTCAGTCAAGATCAGGTTGGCACGGGGCGAACAGTGCCTGAGAGACCGACCCCAAACTGGTTCTATGCTGATTTCCGAGGAACCACGGTGGTTGAAGATTGCCAGAGAGTGTGATCGTGGTCGGTCCAGAAGTGGTAAGATTGCCAGAGAGTTTGATCGTGATCGGTCCAGAAGTGGTACGGATCAGGTTGAAGATGCATCGAAGATGTGTTTATGGTGGTACTGGTGCAACCGTGTGACGCAATGGGCAAGAACGAAGCAAGAGGTAGGTCACGTAAGTTGGTGTGCAGTACATTAGGTATTGGATATTGCATATATAATAGTGGTTCTCACGAACCAAAGTATAATGGAGAATGGAGAAATAACGGATTGTCATTGGTCAGATCCATCATGCATTCTACCTCATCTTTCTCGATCTGTCATTCAAAAATAAAAGAGGAGGCTGGAGAAATGCTGTAGGTTGGCATGTGCTTCGCCAAAAAGACTGAAGAAGAATGCTCGTAATTGGCTGTTATTCCTGAGTAGAATGAGCTATTTTTAGTCTTTTCTTTCTAAACCTCCGGCCTCTGTGGTCGGTGCTAGAACGAGAGCACAAAAATACTAGCTGAGAGAAACAAATGAAAGGAATAAGTCGTCTAGATGGAAAAAAATCACAGAATGTTTAAAATGCGAGTTGAGTCTTAAAAGTTTACTCACTCCTGTAGACATTATTCACATTAAAGTTATATTGTGCTCTTACTTTTGGAGAATGAAATAAGCCAGTTCGAGGTCCTCACGAACGGTACAAGGAGGATGAATTTTCATTGGTCAACTACATCACTCAACTTTCCATTCTACCTCTTTTCGTGAGAACCACTAATAACGGGTTTTGATTTTCCCCCTGTGCAAAGCGTCGCCCCGCCACGTGTCGTGGTCAGTACGAGCACAGGGCTAGCTAGGTCCCTGTAGCTCAACTTAATTCCCGGTTAAGACGCGCATAGACGCATTTTGGTTTACCGGAAGGCCCGGACGGGTTTTGTTTAGGTTTTCAACCCCACCCCCTCACGCGCACGTGTTTTGAACGCGTTATATCAATTGGAACGGTTTCGTGGAGATAACGTTTGTGGTTTACTGTGGATGATCGTGGCTTTATCGTGGTTTTCGTGGTTTCTCGTTATCTTGCGTTTTTTTTGGCTGGCCTGATCGGACGAAGTTTCCCGATCAGCGCCTTTAGATACGTTAACTAAGTATCGACCCTGACTCGTTCTCTGGTGAAGATTCCCACCCAAGGACACCCCCGTCTCGAGAAGGTCATCTCCTCCGACCTGATTCGAGCCACCTTTTTCATTTAAGAGTCCACCTGAGTGAGTGTAACCACCGAAGATCAATGAGTACACAAGGTGAGTTGAAGTTAAATATGACTCTATCGTACATGCCGACCGGTCGGAAGACTGGGAGGATCGGATCAGTCATCATAGTGATGATTTATCCGATCCTGATGCCGATCAGGATCAACGGAGTACCCCCTCCGATAGTTGGTCGTCCGGGCTAGTGGGTATCCGAATTCCACCCAAGACTTCCGTTCTGGATTTGGAAATTGGCTCCACCACAAATTCATCTAATCAAAGTGTCACACAGCAATTCATACCACTTGTTTTAAAACCATAGAGATTTCTATTCTGCTTTAGCATCAGCTCCTTCGAGCTTGTTGCATCCAGTTTTTCAGTGTTTCATCCGATATTCTCATACCTTGAGAATCTGTAAGTAGATATCATATTCCTTTTCTGTATCCGCCTTCGGGTAGGCGCTTGGTATGTCTCCGTGCCTTGCGGGTACATTCCACACAAAATTTCCATGACTGTCGAGAACGTAAAGCAATATTTTTTCCATAAATCTGCTTATCACCACGAGCTACCAATCTCGCTTTGTAGCGTTCCACCGTACCATCGTTCTTTAGTTTGGTTTTATAATCCCACTTGGTTGGCAATGTCTAAAATGGCTGGCATCCCGGATCCAAAGAGCTATTTCGAGGATCAAAAGGGATGACAGTCCGAAAAATGGAAGATAGCAAAAAATAGAATTGAAAGCTTTGGAAGACCTGCAAACATGGGAATTAATTATCCATATTGTTCGTATCACAGACTGCAAATGCAAAAAATGAACTCAAACCACTCTTTTCATTTGGTTCATCATTCTCACTTAAATTGTCTTCGTAGCTTGTTTCATGCCGTCTTTTGTTCTTTTCCAATTCAATCAATTTATGTGTCTTCTTAACCTTCCTCGCTGACTTTCTTTGCGGTACTTCTTGCCTTGACTTCTTTTTATGGACTTCATTTGTTTTCATCTTCGAGACTGCATTATCTCCACTGTTTTCGTGAAGTATCTCAACGTTATCATTCACCATGCGTGTCAGCTTTTCGTTCTCGTTATCACCCAATGTCTCCACATGATATACGTGTCTAGTAGTTGTTACTACTCTGTAATATAAAAGGAGTACCTATTTCGTCGTTTTTCCACGGATTAACGCCTTTTCAGCGTGTTTACCAAGCGATTTATTCCTCGCGGCCTGCCAGACCATACACGGCGATCCAGAAATCACAATATCCGAAATATTTGCTTTCGTCTTCGTCAAAAATTCAATGGGCGACTTTTCCTCAAATTTGCGCGTGTCGGACTTCAATTTAAAATATAGCTCGTATATTTTGCTGCCTCGGACCAAACTGTTAGCGGAACTCCAGATCCAAATATCATACATCTAATCATGTTGAATATCGTCCTATTCATTCGCTCTACTTTCCCATTTGAGGCTGGATTCCCTGCTTCAGTGATTTGCCTTCTCACTCCGGTCCGCTTGCAAAATAAATCCACGTTGCGGTATTCTCCACCGCCATCAGTCCTCAGAACGTGAATGCGACAATTAAAATCTCCTTCAAACCATACTAAAAAATGTTCAAATTTTTTCGCGGCTTGGTCCTTGGATTTTGCAGGAATATTCCTGTATAGATCGATAAATGATCCACAAACACAATCAAATATCTGTTTCCACATCGACCCCTTGGTGTAATTGGTCCTTTTAAATCGCTGCAGGTAACACCACCGCTTCTATCTATCGGTGCGTCCTGCCCACTGTCCTGCTTCGGCTGTTTTGTCCGCGCTGCCTTGCGCTCAGCACAGGTTAGACAGTTAGGTCTGCGTTTATCTGTCAACCTAATCCCAGATGACAGGTCCTTGGCTAGTCTCTCCACAGTATCATACGACAAATTCCCTATCCAGAAGTGAAAATGATGCAGCGATCCCTCCTGTGGGTCGTCACACTCGTTATCTTCCATAGCTGTCATTACCATATTCGGGAACTTCTCAGACGTGCTTGATTCTTTCATCAACCTCAGCCATGCCGTAAACACACAGCCAGTTACCTCCACGTCAAACAATATGTTGTTCCCATGCATCAGCTTCATTTTCTACCAGTATCTTTAAGTGTGCACCCTTTTTTTATCAAATTTCCAAGCGAAATAAGGTTATTGGCTAGGTTCGGAGCGTTTTATGCTTCGGTAAGCAATATAGTCGAGAACTTAGTCTTCAATCGCACTTTTCCAACTTTCGCGACCTTCAATTTTGCTCGTCAGTTAATAACAAGTCTTCATCATCGTTACAAATCCTAGCGTCTTCTAGAAAGTCTTCACTAGATACGAGGTGCCGGCTAGAACCGCTATCAATGATCCAAACGTCTTCATCTGTCAGTATGCATTTTTTCGATACTTTTCGGGACTTTTCTCCATATTCAATCGTCGATAAGAAACGCCGCCCTGCTCGCCGGTAGATGAATAGTCGGCGGAAGATCTTGACCCGAAATACTGGGAGAATACGAAATTATTGTTTCGTCACCTCTTGCTCTCGGCTTGCGTTCGAAATACTTGTTCTGATTTCTTCGATTTCCTTGTCGACAATACTTCTAAGTATGTCCATCCATACCACAACCAAAACACGTCATTTTGTTCTTTTATTCCACGATGTTTCTTGATTGGTTTTTATATCTTTACCGCGTCGTCTTCTAGCTCTTGCGCCCATGCAATGAGTTCCTGCGCATCCAGTATATTATCGACGCGCTGCGGGTTGTATCGTATTAGCAACCCCATTTTTAATCCAGGCGCTGCATATTTAACAATGTTTTCCACAATCAAGCGTTCGTGAGATCCACTCTCGCGCGCTAAAGCCACTAAGTACAAGAAATGTTGAGTCCATGACCTCCAAACATCCTTTTCTTGTGCAAAAAACGTTGCCGCTTGTTGGTGTGTAATTTTTACCTTGAATGCGTGATATAATTGATCCAATACGAAATACAATTCTTGAGATATTTGCCACCAAGTCATAATGTTTGCCTGAAAAATAACTTGCCGCTTTGCCTTGCCCTATACTAATCGATAGGAGCACACTTCGCTACGAGAAAGCGCTTGGATACACTAATCGGTATCTATTTGCTCGTGTGGAGTTAAGGATATCTACGCAATACACTATACTTTCCTACAGGTTATGAGCCCAAGGTTGCGGGGCTTAGGACTGGATTTTTAAGTTTTTCGAAGTTTACAAAAGTTTTCGTTAAAAGTACGAATCTCGGTGGAAGTCCCCTGTGCCAAAGGGAGACATTAGTTTGTTCGCTTTCGTTTATTTTTGTGGTTACGTGGTTATCCAAGTGAACGATGGCTGAAGAAAGAGTGGATATGGCCGCCATAATGGAATATATGAAGTGGTTGGAAAGTAAAACTGATGCAATGGAGGAAGAAAAGTCACAAGATTGTGCCTCCATTATATCACCCAAGTCGAATATAGGCTCCGATAACGGCAGAATTTTTAAAGAAGCGGTCAAAAATAACGGTCCTTTCGGTAAAAGGATGACTATGGAAGATTTAGGTGGAGACAACGGTATTGAACGTGGTGCGCAGTGGCAGACACCAGGAAGGAATGATCAAGGAACGGGCAGGATGTTTGACAACCAAGATAGACCCGCCGGAAACAACGTACGTTGGAATGGAAAATGAAAATTCCAAAATTGACGATAAAAAAATCACGGGAGGAGATTTATCCCGGACTAGGAGCAGGATTTAGGCAGTGGGCCACCTGCTCATTGAGGTGGCCGTAGTTGCACATTTATCACCCGGTTCCGAATGGACAGAACGCCTCAAGGTAAACAAATTGAGTGAACATCTGGCCGTCTATCAGATAAATGTGTCAGTGCTACTCAGTTACCTCGCGTGTTAGCACGAGGTTCGAGGGAGTTGCTCAGGAGGTAAGTACTCGATGTTCTGTTTACTCGACAAATATGAAAGTATATATTATGTAAAAGTTAAGTATAATTTCAGCTAAAATACTACTTTACCCAAAATTTACAATATGCAAGAAACCACGATAATCTCGTAAGCAGGAATGTAATGTCAGTTTTCATCACAGACCACATCATCCCAAATTCCAACAAAAACTCGTGTTCGTTTTCATCCATTTGTACCTGTAGGAAACTTGATTAATCGATATGCGTAATTTGTCAACTTGACTTGGTAGATACTCTTGTGGTGGAGTGTTTCAACAAAAATCAGGAATAAGTGGTCCACATACGGCTGCTGATTGGTGCTGTGGGAATACCCATCAAGACAGAACCGTTGATGGGTGGGACAGGTTGGTTCCACTCAGGATGGTACATATGTGATAACGGCTTTCGTAAAACGTGGAGAAAAACAAGATGATGCTGTTGTCAAGTCCCGTCCCAGATAACATTGGACCAGTAAATATCTCGATCGGATGTGAATATCCAGATACTGGACCAGGTTCGTGCGAGACCGGACCGGTCAAGATATATGTGATGAGCAGCGTTTTGGACGGTTTGATATATCAGACGCGGCAGAACCTGGTCATTGGAGTGGACCACGGCCGATCCAATTGGTTGAGCTGATCAGATATTGAGATTTCGGTTGACGGGCCGAACGATTTGGTCCCGCCCTAGAATGTGAAGATCATGTGTATGACGGGTACAATGCGTGAAATGGTGAGCTGTATGGGCCATATCGTATGAAACAAGCGTCAAGCTTGCTCCGAATCAGCATTAAAAAATCAGGTTGCGTTCGACTCTAGGAGGAGGGCTGATTTCAGTTCAACCTCGCAGTTTAACATATAATGGAGGTCGAAGACAGGGTAAAGCGAGCGGGAGATGTCGATATCTTGGTGATCCTGAGGTGGTTCAAAGTGATTCGGGGCTGATTCGACCTGATTCCCGGTCCGGTCCCGAACCGGCTTGGATCAGCTCTGAATCAGCTTCCAGGTGTTGAGAAAGAAGGAGTTCCAGCCAAGATCGGTGTTGAATTGGATGAACAACGCCCAAGAGGCCGATCCCGACTTCGTTCCAAGCTGATTTTTGAAGAATCAGGTTGGCTGAAGATCACCAGAGAACCTGATCAGGATCGGTCTAAAGTGGTACGGATCAGGTTGGAGAAGCGTTGAAGATTGGTTCATGGTGGTACCGGAACAACTTTGTGACAAGATGATCAAGATTGAAGTATGAGGTGGGTCATATAAGTTGGTATATGGTACATTAGGTATTAGATATTGCATATATAATAACAGGTTTTAATTTACCCCCTAAGCAAAGAGTCGCTCCGCCACGTGTTGCGGTCATTGGGAGCACAGGGTTAACTAGGCCCCTGTAGCTCAACTAATTCTCGGTTAAGACGCGCATTGACGCATTTTGGCTTACCGAAAGTCCCCCGACGGGATTGTTTAAGGTTTCAACTCTCACCCCTCACGCCCACGTGTTTGGAACACGTTTAATTGATTGAAAAGATTTTGTGGAGATAACGTTTTGGTTTTACTGTGGAAGATCGTGGTTATATCGTGGTTTTTCGTGGTTTCTTGGTTATTTGTTTATTGGTTGGTCCGGTCGGTTAAAGTATCCCGACCCGGCCTTTGCGAGACTTGCACATAGTATCACCCCTGATTTGTTCTCCGCTGAAGGTTTCCACCCGAGAACGCCCCCCCCCCGTCTCGAAAAGGTCACACCCTCCGACCTGATTCGAATCATCCTTCTCATCTAGAGTCCACCTGAGTGAGTGTAACCACCGAAGATCAATGGGTACACAAGGTGAGATGAACCTTAACATCGATTCTATCGTACATGACGACCGGTCAGTCGACCGGGAGGATCGGATCAGTCATCATAGTGATGATTCATCCGATTCTGATGCCAATTAGGATCAACGGAGTACCCCCTTCGATAGTTGGTCGTCCGGGCTAGTGAGAATCCGACTACGCCCCAAAACTTCGGTTATGGATTTGGAAATCGGCTCCATCACAGTGGTGCGCGTGCCCGGATCACTTGGTGACTCTGGATATCACCGTGATTCATTCCTTTGAAGATGAAAAAGATGTAAAATCAAAGTGGAGGAAACTGTTTCGGGTGCATTGGAGGAAGGCGTATCGCCTCCGATGCTGTCCAAATCTAAAGGAAGCGATGGTTAACCTGGTCCGGTGGAGTTCCAGGTCGAAATTAAAGATAAAACAACTCCCCGACAAGGCTCCGATCGGAGCCGATCCGGGTTATACTAAAATTAACTATAATTTGGAAAAGGATCGGGGTGCCGACCTCGATCCTGTGCATAAAAAGAAAATTGAAAATGATAAAAAACGACATGGGGGCGGATCGATATGAGCCACCTAAAAAATATGTGAAAGCTAAACCGAAGATGTTCGAAGAAGGTGAGAAAAGACCGAACCAGCCGAAAAAAACACGGTTCAGGATGCAGAACGCTTGTTTTACCTTCGGGAGTTCACAAATTTTTAGCTAACAACCGGGTGATGAAAATCATCAAACCTAAGATCATTGGAAAGCTAGACGATCAAGCGACTAGGCTGGTTTTCACGTGTAGCCAACTCGATCTGATCCGAAATCTCCTGGCCCAGATCGACGAAGTTGGTTTCACTACTGGTGCGTTCGACGCGAATATGCTGTTCGATCTAGACCCAGGGACGATCAGAGAAGCTATGATAACGCTGTACGATCACCTTGCCTCGTTGCTCGGGGCAAATCCCGTGGTCCAGTCACCGCCGGCTGATTCTTCACACTGATCACAGTTGGTTGAATATCCTATGGATATCAAATCGATGTATCAATCATCATCCCGGCCCGGAGCGGATTCTACCGGTTCCTCGGTTGGAGTGACTCGTATGACATTGGGCCCGAAGGGAATCAGGCAGACCGACTTCAAGACCGAGTCGCAGAACAGGAAAAGAAAGCCTGAACGTGGTCGAGTCGGGTCAGAAGATAGTTTTGAAGATGCTCAAGAAATTGCACAAAACAATCCGACCCCCAACAATAATCCTGCCTATACCGGAAGTTCCGGAACAAATGAGAACCATGTTTACGTCTTTGATGAACCGGTTCGTGAGAGAACAACATGGATTACCCCGGTATACACCTGGACAAAGACAACCATGGCAACCGAGCCCGAACATGAACCAATCGACGGCTAAACCTGCTCAAAAACCTGTAGATGTGGAGATGGAATCAGTCCGATCAGCTGGGATTGTCCGATCAATATGCCAAACCAGTCATCAAGACCGATAAATCGCCCCCACGTAGTGACATGGATATGGAATCAGATAGGGAGATCAGTCAACACTTCGATCCGGACGATTTGGATATGGAGATGCCTCGTAAGGCAAAATGGCCTCGGCAAGCATTTGATAGATTTCTGGAACGATCAGTCGAGTCCGGATGTCGGCAATCTCTGTGTTGAAGTATTTTACCGGCAAAGATGTGGATGACGATCAGGCGAGAGCCTGGCTGAGTCGGACGAAATCAGCCTTTTTGAGAGATAAAACACCGGAAGGTGAAAGATGTTTGATTTTCGCTGATCTGATGAAAGGTCCGGCCAAGAACTGGCTAAAGCAGTTAAGTCGAGAAGTACGTTTAAAGTGGTCTCAACTGTGTGAAGAATTTGAGGAGCAATATTGCAACTCAGGGGTATCTGTCGCGAGACAATATTACCATATGAAGAAAAAAAAAGATCCGTTGAAACACCGACTGAATACTTACACCGGTTGAATGTTGCTGGTCTGCGAGCCAAAATGCCGACCAAAGATCCACGGCACGCGAATATGGCTCGCGAAAATGTTGAACACTTTATCAGTACTGTGGACAACCGCGATTTGGCCGATCAGCTAAGGCTACTTCGAATAAGTAACGCGGAAGAATTGGAACTGACCTTAAGAACGTTACAGCGAGCTAAACGTCGAGAACCCAAGGTCGAGGTAGGATCAAGCCTATACCGATCAAAACCACACCCGGACCAGGTCAAGACACCAGCGGCCCGGCCAGCGAAAGCGATCCGGATGATTGCGAAGGAATCGGATAGTTTCAGTTCGGGAAAAGAAAGTGATCGGTTACGTTAGGCTCAGATGAAGAACAATATCGACATATCTTCACGGCGGAACCGGTACTCCGTCCGAGATCATCGATTAATGGTGTTGATGGACGGACATCCAGCGGAAACCAGCCTGATAAGGACCGACCTCGCAAGAAATGCGTACACAGTGGATCGATAAGCATGGAGATCGTGATTGTTGGAAGAGAATCACATGCGGGAAATGGGGTCGTAAGGGTCATCCTTCTGATCATTGTTTTTTCGTGTACAAGACCTGTGGGAAGATTCCGGACCCCGGGGCCTGCCCGATTGAAGAGTTTTTCAATCAGATGCGCAAGTGGTACGCGCCGACTAAAGATGCCGGCATGCTCCCACCGGATGTCGAGAAAATGTTAAACTAGATCGCTCGCCAGGTTGGAATCTGGTTCGAGCCGAGCGGTCTACGTTCAGCATTTATGCATACGTCGGTAGCAGGAATAAGTTTGAGGAAAAGAAGATAACCGACAATACATGTTCTATTTCAAATTGTGCCGATCGGTGCCCGATTCACAGTCTCAGAGGGGACGAATATTCCCGATCGAACGTGACCGTGGTGTGGTGTAGTCGCTCTCGGAAATTCCTTCTGAGATGCGAACACCAACGGGGGACCCAGATGACTGACTTTAGGAGGGGGTACTCCGTTCATCCAGGTCTGGATCCGAGCCAGCATCCAGCCGGCTGGATCGGTCACTCCCATCACCTTGGTCGTGATGACTTGGATGATTCATGTTCGTAAAGTTCACCTTGTGTACCCGTCAGCACTGGTGGTTGCGGTCTCTTGATGGACCCTAGGGCGAAAGTTGAAAGTCCGTCGAATAGGGAAACGAGGGTTAGGACTAGGGTTGCTCCTGAGCGGAAATATTCAGCCACGCGGTAAAATTATGGTCATTGCCGCGTGACACAATACTTCGTGCCTGGCATGAGGTCAATTTCATGTCGAGCTCCCTTGTCTTTAGGGGGTCACAAGGTACTTCTTCTGGGAATACGTCAGCGTATTCCCAAAGTACTTCATAATATGGGGAAGACGCTTTAAGCGACTCCCAACTCTGCGCTTCACAGCGCGGGACCTTCATTTCTTCATTAGGAATGGTTTCGCTCCCAATTTCGTCCGCTTGAAATGCCGGAGTTCCATGAACTCCTGCCGGCAACTAAGTTACATTTCCGGAGCTTCAAAGTTGATTTTAAGCTCAGCTTTTAATTCCTGACAAGTCAGGAACGCAGATTCATTAGTGGATCTTCGACACATCGCCCATGCCCTGGCACGACCGCCCAGGAATGTAGTGGCAATAAGCTTGTTGACGTGGGTCAACAATCTTCTGCGCAGAGATGGCATCTTCCACCTCTGCGAACCATCTTCGTAGAGGTTCACCCGCTTCACCAGTAAAGGGCACTATTCGCGCCTTTACTACTACAACGCTCGACGTTGGCGTTGTTGCTGGTGACCGCGACATTATTGTCGTGGAACGCACTTGGGGCTCTATGTAAACCCGTTTAAAACAGTTTACGTCTTCGGACGCTTCCTCCGGGATTTTATCACGAAGGACGGTGATGGTGTCGGTCCCCTTGTTCCGCATCATCTCCACAACGGTGTCCAAGCTACGTTGTGGAAAGTTAAGGAAAGACTCCCTCAATAATTCTTGCGCGCACTGACACTCGCGTTAGCGATCGCTGACCGTCGAAATGTCGGTCAGCGGCTCTTAGACCCTCGTTTCGCTGGTTAACTAGCGGAACAAAACAGTCATCGTGAAGACGGACCACAAAGTGCTACCAGGTGTAGCAGGCTAGCTGTTACAGGCTTACGCTGTATAAATTGCAAGTGAGGAAGCGTTCAATTAGGTTAGGAACAAATGTAATTTGTTCCTCGATAGTTTAATCAGTATTAAACTTAGGTGCAGACTATTTAAGTAATTAAATAGTCCCTTAGCTACATGTGTAGAATATATTAATAAGACACGTGGCTGCAAGACGGTAAGTTTAGAGGTGAATATAATATGAGTGGTGTAGAGTTAGCAACTTATAATCAAATCTAAACTAATCATACAAACATATAATATAATACTGGTCTAATAGTAACGTAAAACATCAGATTTTCGCAGGAAATTAAGTACCTTAGCTAAATTAGGATATTTTTTTTCAATCAGCAGACTGGTGGAATTCGCATTAACCCAATGAAAAGCTCGAATCATGGACTAGGAGGTGGTGTAAAGGGTTATCCTTAGAGATGTCTTGGAAAAATATACAAGCTGACAAAGGTCGACCAAAAACCCTCCAAAAATATCGAAAACAGCAGTTGTTCGCGGAAAATCTTCATAGAAATGTCGCTGAAAAACCTAAAAGCTGACACAAGTCGACCAAAAATATCAAAAAGAGTAGTTTTTCGCGGGAAATCTTTACTGCGAAAACTGCTGCTTCCGATTATTCAGCCAATCGTGGCACGCGTAGCAAAAAAAGACATATAATTGGCCAGCTGATGGCTCCTGCGGAAAACTGCTGTACTGCGGAAAACCGCTGTGCTACGTTACTCTTACTATTAGATCCCCTCTTGGATTCGGTATTTGCATCCGAATCAGGTTTCCTTGTGGATTATAATAACTTATAGTCCGATATTCATATTTCAGATCACAAGACTGAAAATGAACTGTGATATTTCAACTTAAATATCACTTATGTAGTGGTCCAAGGAGACTTGAACGCCGAAAGGCAGGAGGCTCAGACGGGCTCAAAAATGATTTCTTGAAAGACTTTGGAGGCGACCTCATGAAAGACATGTTGAGTGTCTGTAGTGAGATTATCAAGGGGGAACTGCCACCTGATTCGTTTAAGGAAGCCGTGACCATCCCACTCCGAAAGAAAGGGAATTGTACACATGCAATGGATTATCGGCCTATTTTACTCCTCCAAACAAGTAATAAGGTTTTCGCCAAGATTTTGGCGGTACGATTTCAACGGTTTCTGGGCAGACTGGTTGGAGAATCCCAACAGGGATTTGTGCATGGTAGACGTATGGATCGGGCTGTAATGATCATGACGGATATTAAGCAGTGAGTAAGAGTGAAGCAAGATACACCGCGGAAGACAGTGCAGGGATCTAATTTTGGACTTTGCCAAAGCTTATGACACGATTGACAGAGATTACCTTTTGTTGACGCTGAAATAGTTTGATCTTTCGGTCGAGTCCGATACGTTGGTGAGGACTTTACACTTCGGTACCATCGCAAGGTTTTTAGTGGCAATGACCTATCGAGGCGATGGAATTCTAGGATCTGTCAATGGTGTCCGTTTGCCCCACTGTTGTTCATCAAGGCGGCAGAATCTTTGGGTATTGCAATCACACATGATCAAGAATTACAGGGAATCCAGGTACAAGGAAGTAAAAGCACTTTCGAACACAAAGTCTTCTGCATTTGTGGATGACACCACCATTTTTTCAAGCCCGGAGCACAAGCTACCAGGGCATTGGACGTAGTGAAGCAGTTCGGCACTATTTCGGGCCTACAAGTGCAGCCGGTTAAGTGCGAAATTATTTTCGTAGATGGACAACTGGACATCAAAACGTGGAACGGGTATACTGGTATTACATCTGCTAGATACCTCGGCTATCAATTTGGATTAAAGAATTTGAGGTGAATAATTGAGAAGACAGAATTCGGGCAGTTCAGCGGCGGCTCCCCACAGCAGCACAGTGTGGTACGTCGGTCAAGGAGCGCGTTAAGCTTTTTAATGCTATTGCGATACCCGCGATTTTGTTCGCGGCTAAAGTTTTTACACCACCAGAGAAGAGATTAATTCACCTTCAGAAACGATTCATCATTTTGTGGAGACAGACGTCATTGGAGGCCAGATGACATAAAATGTCGCCAGCATTACTGCATATCATATCCCCAGGACAGTAGAGGGAACTGGTCTCTATCCCCGTGGTCATTCATACTCTCTTGGTAAAGGAAGCTACGTGTTAGCTTATAAAACCACTGGATCGTTACTCACAAGCTTGGAGAAACTGGAGCAGTTTATTTACATCGGATGAGTCTAACAAATGGATAACGCCGATGTTAAATCGTAGGCTACAGCGAATAAGTAACGCGGTGGGTACGGGTAAGCAAGTACAACACCAGTCAGCGCAAACATTAGGGCCGGCGAAAAATGAACAAGGCATAATAGAAAGGTATATTACCTACCATTCTAATGTCGACACAGCTTGCCAATCCAACTCGGGGAGTGTGATATGCGGAAGTAATATGGGTGGACGCGGATCTTGATCATATTCCATGGCATCAGAGTATCCCTGTCCACATAAAAGAATTTTGGGGCACCTACGAATGGGCGAATAATCCGTGGGTCATGGAAGCCACAGGACTAGCGCTATCGGCCTAGAAATACGACAGAATTCCTCAGCCCTTAGCTGACCTGAGAATGATTCGTTGGAGTCGAACGTCTTTCAAGTGGAGGGCAGTGGTTCATGGTGAACGAGGCCACACCAGGGCAAAAACGATCTGATGGTTACTAGCAGTCACTCTATGTTCCCCGCGTGTTCAAAAAGGAGAATGGATAGGGACATATCCATGGATCGTATTGGGCCATCAGTCAAACGAATTATCAGATGTCAAATGGATACGATTACACACGGGGAATATTCAAGGGACAAATCAAACCACGGAGCAAGTCATGACATTCACGCAGAAGAGGGACGGAATATATTGGATTAAGGAACAAGGGAGGACCATAGAAAAAGCCACTGAGCATCCGACGGAAAATTGCGAAGACGCTGTGGTAGGCTTCTCAGCACATCCGGCATTACATGGAATTCGGTAGTGTGGTGAAGCGACTTATAAAATAATGCAAGGTACTTTCCAAAAGGGCGCATTCCGATTGGTGGAAATAAGGGTCAAGGGTGTAGGCGCCGGATAGTCGCCGCCGAGGAAGTCTACAAGCGGCCAGGTGGCGCCAAGCTGGAAATCGGACCGGCGGGCCTGACAAAGGGGCGTGGATAATCGGACAGGCAGGCAGAGCAGACGGGAGGATTATGGATGTCTGACGGCCGAGGCGCGGATAGAGGACGGCCAAGATGGCGGACTGTTCGTAAGGATGGAGAGAAGGGAGCCTGATAGAAGAGGATGGTTCTAGTGGAAGGAGTAGGCACCTGGATCGTAGAAGAGGCTGCCAAGGGATTGCTAGCGTCAGTGGCAGAGAGGCGCGGATGGGTGGCTATCCGGCCGAGCCGGCCGGGTACAATGTACCATTCGACTGGTACCATATGGGTTCGGTGTACCGGCCGGGTTGGTACACAGAGTCGGAGTTAGCCGGGTTGCGTTGGGTAAGGTACATGACTGGTCAGACGTGTTATTTGAGGTAGGTTACACAAAGGGAGTATTGGACATAGGATAAATCAGTATACGTTTCGCTTTCTTAGACACAAGTCGCTTTTATTGGTTCACGGCAGAGGGCTAACAAGGTCCCCTCTTGCTGTTATTGGTTTGCCCGGGGAAGGTTAAGTTAACCCACCGGAAGTCCCCTGACCGGGAGTCGCGGCGACTTCGTATACTCACCTCAAGTCGCCCGTGTTTTGAACACGGTATTAAGTATTGGGAAGTGGTGACATTTTGGCCTTCTGTGGAAGAGTGTGGAGTTGTATCTGCCTCATATACACATTTGGATTCGCCCTTCATTGTTATTGGTTTAGCTGGCCGATTGATTATTCTCGGTCCAGCCGGCACTATACAAACTTCAAGTGTCTTATTGGTTTAGCTGGCCGATCGACTATTCTCGGCCCAGCCGGCACTATACAAAGTTCAAGTGTATTGCCAGACGAGCTCCCCGGTGACGATTTCCGCCCAGGAGCTACCCCTAGTCCTAACCCTCATCTCCCTATTGGACGGATTTACACTTTTCGCCCTAGGGTCCACCAGGAGAGCTAACCACCCAGTACTGACGGGTACACAAGGTGAGCTTTTAACATGCAACATTCGAGCAGTCGCGATCAAGCGGATGGAAGCGACCGATCCAGCCGGCCGGAAGCCGGATCGGATCATGACTCGGATGGACAGAGTACCCCCTCCGGTAGTCAGTCGTCTGGGACCCCCGTGGGTGTTCGCGTCTCAGGAAGAATTTCTGAGAGCGACTACACCACAATGTTGCGCGTGCCCGGATCTCTTGGTGACCCTGGATATCACCGCAAGTCCCTAGCGGGCGAAAGACCTAAACCTGTCAAATTTGTTGACGATGTTGTGTCGGGTGCATTGGGGGAAGGCATATCGCCCCCAATGCTGCTGAAGATGGAAGGATGCGATGGTCGCCTCGGATTGGGGGAGTTCGAGGTTGACATTAAAGAAGAAGTTACTCCCCTAGAGGCTCCGCCGGGAGCGGATTATGGTACTACCTACGGCAGTGCCGGCCGCTACACGGATGGAGCCGGATCGGACTATGGTGCAAGTCACCATAGTCCGAGGAAGGATCATGGTTCCGACCATGATCCTAACGAACGAATGCATATTTTGGATATAAAAGAAAAGATAAAAGAAGAAAAAGCGGAAGTCGGATACGACCGAAGTGGGAAGCCGGCCGGATCGGGACCAAGTCGCGATCTGGCCCCCCTACCCCTAAAGAAACCGGATTGGCAGGAATTGGGTTATCCGACCTACAAAGACAAACCGCGATTCGAAGAGGAAGAAGAGAAGCAGGACGGCCTATCAACGGATATCGACTTGGAGCGTGCTTTCCATCTTCACGAGTTGGGGCAATTCTTGCGGACGGATAAGGTACTAAAAATAACACGGCCAAAGATCATAGGCGGATTGAAAGGTCCCGTCTCTCCCCCAACTCTCTCAGACGGCCACGTGTCCCTCATTAGAGGACTATTCGACCAACTTAAACAAGCCGGCATCAACACCGGCGTGTTTGATCCGAACGAGTTGTTTGATCTGAAGATGGACAAGTTGAAGGAGGCGTCCAGCGCCCTGCACGACCGCTTGGTACCGCTAGTGGGTTGCTCGCCGCCGTCGAAAAAGATGACAGCTACGACTGGAGTGGCGCCCTCCACGCCGCCGACGACAAGCAAACCAGCCGGGATACACTCGGGCTCTTTGCAGTACGAGTCTGCCCCTTCGGAAGCAGACTCATCTGATTCATCAGTGGGTATCACCCGCATGACGCTTGGCCCGAGGGGAGCAGCGCGTGTGGCGACAGCCATGAGACTTGGAGGACGTGAGGATCCGGGTACGCCCGAGCGGAAGAACGCCGGCCAGTACAGCGTACAGGCCTGGCGGATAGCGACGGCGGATCCAGAACCGAAGGAGGAAGACGAAGACGCGGATGGGCGGATTAAGAAGGAATGCCAATCTGGCAGCCCGGCTGCCCCTCAAGTCGCTCCTCAGGTGCCGGATCACCTGCAAAACATGTTCTCGGCGATGATGGAGCGATACTTGGAAGAGCAACGTCGGCTGAGCGCCAGCCGCGGCAGTCCGAAGTCACCGGACCAGCCTGCTCGTCGTGGAACACAGGCCCCCGGACCAGTCCAGTACTATGCGAGGAAGCCGAGTGATGAAGACATGGAGTCGGTGCAGTCCAAGCAAAGTGAACCCCATGCCGCCTCGCCGAGCCGTCAGACAGGTCGCCGGACCGGACGTCGGCCAACGAACAGGAAGCTGTCTCTCAGCGACGTGGATATGGAATCCGTCAGGTCGGCCAAGTACCATTACGATCCGGATGACTGGGATCTGGGGATGGCCCGCCGAGCCCATATGGCCTCGGCCCAAGCGTTTGACGCGGATTCGGGAGCGATCACGAGGGTGCGAATGTCGGCCACGTCCGAGCTGAAAGACTTCACCGGACGCGACGCGGACGAGGACCAGGCCCGAGGATGGTTGAGCAAGACGAAGTCGGCATTTCTCAGAGACCGGACGTCGGACTATGAGAAATGCCTGATCTTCGGGGATTTGATGAAGGGACCAGCGAAACACTGGATCAAACAGCTCAGCCGGGAAACCCGAGGAAATTGGAGGGGACTGGCCGGTGCGTTCGAGGAGCAATACTGCGGAGCTGGAATGTCAGCGGCGCGACAATATTTCCACTCTAAGAAGCGACCGGATGAGACCCCCTTGGAGTACCTCCATCGTTTAAATGTCGCTGGCATGAGAGCGGATATTCCCGTTAAAGAAGATACCAGCCGGTCGGAAGCTGCCCGTGAACACGTGGAACTTTTCATCAGCACGTTGGACGATCGGGAGCTGGCAGACCAGCTGGCGTTACTGCGGTTGAAGAATACGACGGAGCTGGAAGTGACGTTGCGCACGTACCTAAGGGCGAAGAAGCAAGGCCCCAAGGCGGCAGTTGGAACTGGCCGTTTCAAGTCCGGATTTAACGCGGATCAAGGAGGCCGGCCGCCATCTACCAGGACGGCCCGGGCCGTCCGCATGGTCGCCCGAGAGTCAGACGCGACCAGCTCGGAAGAGGAGTATCAGCGATCTGGGGGCGAGTCTGAGGAGGAACAGTATCGGTACCTTTTCTCGGCAGAAGCCAGTCATCCGTCCAGGCTGCCAGCCGGTTCCGGTCAGTCGAAGAGCTTTCCGGCTCGAGCTGACCAGGATTACCCCAGGCGCAAGTGCACCCACTGTGGGTCCATCAAGCATGACGACCGGAGCTGCTGGAAGCGGCTGACGTGCAAGAAGTGCGAGAGGAAGGGACACCCGGCGGAACATTGTCTGTTCACTGTAAGGCTTGCGGGGAGGTGCATGAGGCGGGACTGTGCCCAATTGAAGAATTCTACAACCTGTTGAAGAAGTGGTACGTCCCGACCAAGCATGCTGGAATGTTGCCGCCTGGAGCGGAAAAGATGTTAAACTAGATCGCTCGCCAGGTTGGAATCTGGTTCGAGCCGAGCGGTCTAGTGTTAGTATCTATGCATATGTCGTTAAAGAGGATAATCAAGAAGCAAAGCAAAGGATAACCGACAATACATGTAAGTTTGACGATTACGTCACCCGGTCCCGGCCGGTACGGCTGACCCCTTCCTGGTGAGCAGTATACGGACGGATGAGTATTCCCGGTCTGAAGTGCGAATGGAATTGAACTTGTTACCTGGCGAGTCGCGAGGTTATTGGAAGTATCACTCGCCGGATAAATGGTTCAAGCAGGCCAAGGCGGATGGAAAAATCAATAACCAGAAAGCCACCATGTTGTTCGACTCTGGCGCAGAAGTGTCTATCGTAGACATCACCTTTGCTCGTAAGGTGGGTGTGAGATAGACGAGACGAAGCGGCAGGAATGTATAGGCATTGGAGAGAGTTCGTACATGACCCAAGGAAGGACAAGAGTCAAGATTACCTTAGCTGGGTCGTTGGTATATTACTTTACCGCCTGGGTAGGCAAGTTGGCCGGGCAGGATGCAATTTTGGGCATGGATTTTATGGTCCCGGCCGGTATACGGCTGGACTTGTCGCATGGGACATTGACGTTGCCGGACGAGGTACAGATTCAGCTGGCCGGCCGGCGGCCCTTATATGGCGCCCACGTCCAGTTACTCAAGCTAGGTCAGTTTGTAGCGTTGCCAGTGGGAAAGGCGGTGGAAGTAATGTTACGGCCGCACGACCGACGGAGTAAGTTATGGCTGACAAGGGGCGAGTGCTGGGTACCATCTGTTGTTAAAGGGAGTGGTCATCTCAACTTCATAAGCGTGACCAACATCTCTGAAAAACCCCTCACCTTGCATGAAGATGTGATTATTGGAATGTGGCTGGCCGAGGATAAAGTGCCCCGCCGGCCGGGCTATGTCACTATTGGCTCAAGACGCTATATCGAGTGGCAAAACCTGGCTTTTCAGGCAACCACCGATCTGGTCAGCGAAGAGGAAGAATTAGAAGAGGACCAGACTCCGATGGTGGATAAACCCGAGTACCGGACCCCTTCTAAAATATTGACGCGGAGCCGGCCGTCGCCGGATCCGGCCGAATGTATTGATCGAAGCTACGCCCCGATCGCGGAACTGGTTTTGCCCACTCAGAGGGAGACGGACGAACGACAGGGTCGGGAGAAAGGACCAAGCAGAGTTGCATGTACGGTCAGTCCCGATGACAGTTGTGACGATCGAAGTGGAAGCGGATCGGCCCAGCCGGCCGAGCAGAATTCGGAAATAGCCGAAGGCGGATCGGCCCAGCCGGCCGAGCAAGATCCCGAAGTAGCCGAAGCCGATCAAGTCTGGATTCATGAAGGGGGCGAGCTATATGTTGAAGGCATGGAAGATCAGATGGCGGTGTTACCTGAGGTGACCCCTGCCCCCCAGCAGTCACTATCGACGATCTACAAGTGGGAGACCCGGATGTGAACACCCCGGAGGAGATCAGCAGGTTGAAGGATATTATATGGAAAAGACGACATCTGTTGATTGGACCAGGGAACGCACTTCCTCCGGCCGCCCATGGGGCGGTATGTGATATTGATGTGGGAGGCGCCAAGCCGGTCGCACAGAGATGCCGAAGAGTCGCCCCCCAATATCGGGAAAAGCTGTCAGAGCTTATCAAGGGTTTGCTGGCCACCAAGATAATTCAGCCGTCCACCTCGCCATGGGCTTCGCCCATTGTAATTATCATTAAGAAGAATGGGGTGGATATAAGGTTGTGCATCGATTACCGGCTGATGAACCGGCTGACTAAGCTGATGATTTATCCGATGCCGCTGATAAACGACCTGCTGGAGGACCTGGATAAAGTTTTGTGGTATTGCTCATTGGACATGGCCAGTGGATTCTGGGTGGTCTCCATGACCGATCGTGCACGGGAGATCTCTGCGTTCGTGACGCCTTTCGGGTTGTTCGAGTGGAACCGGATGCCGTTCGGTCTGAAGAATGCCCCGCAGATTTATCAACGGTTGATAGATAACGCGCTGTACGGACACTTCAAGATCAAGGCGGATCAAGATCCGGCTCTGGTCGGGGATGTGTTCGCCGAAGGTGACCCGGACCCCGACCCAAAACCTTCAGTTTTGGGGCGGCGGTCTTACATTGATGACATTCTCGTTACGGCAACTATCTGGGATTTATTGTGTGACAAAGTGGAGAAGCTGATGATTACGTGTGAGAAGTGGAATCTTTCGATTAGTGTGGTTAAGAGTTTCTGGGGAAAGACTAAGGTGACCTATCTGGGTCATCAAGTGTCGATTGCCGGATTGGAGGCTAACCCGAAGGATTTGGAGTCCTTGAGTAATTTGCCTTTCCCGCGATCCCTAAAGGCTATGCAATCCTTTTTGGGGAGCCTGAATTATTACAGTCGTTTCATCGAGGATTTTGCAGTCTATGCGGCGGTCTTGTATGAGTTGCGGGGGGTGGATTACCATAAGCTGAGAGAGCAGGATAGGCAAGCGGAGACGCAAGCCGGGCCGGCAATTTCAGCCAATGAGGAAGCGCCCTTTTCGGGTATTTCAGCCAATGAGGAATCGCCCTTCTCGGGTATTTCAGCCAATGGGGAAGCGCCCTTGTCTGCCCAGACAAGCGACCGGCCGCCGGACCCCGGCGCGGCCGGCCCGGACGACCATATGACCCGAGCGATGGTGGCTTTTGGCATGTTAAAGGCGAAGATGGCGACCACACCGGTCCTGAAACATTTCGATGTTGATAAGACTCCGGTGGTCATCATCTACGCTAACAAGTGGGCCATCTCGGCCGCTCTCGTGCAAGATCATGATGGAGTGTACTGTCCCGTGACCTTCACCAGCCGGACCTTGAAAGTTAATGAAGTTAATTACGGATTGGTGGATAAAGAAGTTCTGGCTCTATTACGGATCTTAGATGTGTGTTATACGATGCTGGTGACTCGGCCTATCAAAGTACTCTCCAGACGGTCGACCCTATCATGGCTCTTGACGGCGAACGGGATTGACGGTCGGCTGGGGAGATGGGCGGCTCTGTTGTCTCAGTGGTCTCTCGAAGTTATTAAGTGTACTAAAGGGGAAGAGGAAATACTGGGCACACTGGCTGCCAGCATTACCCCCAGGGCAGAAGTGGAGGAAGCACTGATAGCGATCGCGCCTCGGAAGCAGCCTCGACAAACTATCGTATTACCGCCGCCAACAGTGGGACCCACGGAGGAGCTAATGGTTTTGAGTTTCGACGGGTCGGCGAGTGTAAAGAAAGGGGTCGGGGCCTATAGTGCCATTGTGTGGAAGCTGCCCGAATGGAAAGTGGTCGCGGCCGCCTCGGATTTCACGCCCGGCATCACGGTGAACGAAGCGGAGTATAGAGGACTGCTGCTTTCCCTAGATCTGTTGGCTGGCCGGACACAGGGGCGGATCATCATATGCGGTGATTCCAACCTAGTGATCCGGCAAATCACCGGAGAGATAGATTGCAAGGCACCGCGGCTGAGGATGTTAAATGATCGAGTTATGTCCGCCTTGCGGAGATGGCCGGAGCACGAATCGCTGCACGTCAAACGAGACTGGAATAACAGCGCAGATCATCAGGCCACCTTGGCCATGCGAGATCAGACCGGACTCACCGTTTCGGATCCAGGATTGTTGGACGAATTGGGGGAGATGAACAAACTATCGGAGATAATCAAACCGGCCGCTAGAGACGAGGGTCCCTCGCCCGAATCCAGCCGTCCCGTGGAAGGGGCATATAGCGACCGCGACTGGGAACAGGGCGTCCACGCCCGATCGGACCAAGAAGTGCCCTGCAGCAATAAAAGGTCCCTCTAGGCGGAACCCCGAGCAGGCCTGGCGAGACTGACCACGGTCGGTAGTCAACAGTGAATGTTTGGAGTGGGAACGGAAGAAGAACAGATGGATATATTAAAAAAGAAAAAAAAAACTGAGAGAAAGAGAAAAGAATTAAAGCAAGCCCGACTACTCATCCCCGTCGATGACTATACTTGCCTTGGAGCCGAGTCACCCGAAGCCCAGGGTGATCGGAGGGTCGTGCGCGGTATTGATTGCGCCAAGGATCTTGCTTGTCAATGGCCGCCAAAGATTAAGAAAGAGAGGTGGTCTGATCCAACGCACCTAGGCCGGGATACCACGTCCCTCCTTCCGCTGCATATCCACTCCTGCGGTTTGGTAGATGGAGCATGAACGGGAAGAGAAACAGGTCCAAGTCACATTCACCATCCCGGATACCCGCCATGATGAACGCACACAGACGGACCCACGCTTCGGAAGCTCGCCCCCGACGATTCTTACGGGCAAGGGAGTACCTGCGGAGGGACTCGTCCGCTCGCTTGTCCTCGGCCGAGATGTACAGGAAGTGAGTAGACTCCCAGATGGCCCGAGCATCTGGGAAAGAGGTTCGTCTGAGTCACTCAGGTCGGGAGGGGTTAGCCACTGATCAGGGATGTCCTCGTCGTTGTCTTCCACTTTCTCCTCGGCCACTCCGTCGGAACTCGAGTTACGTGCGACCGAAGCGGCCGGGGCGTCGACAATGCTGGGAGGCAAGGATGGGTCGGTCGGCTCATGTTCCCCAGAACCAAAACCTGCCGGCGGCGGGGTCTGCAGATCGATGATCTGATCGGATTCCACTGGACTTGTCGTTCGCCTACCGGAACGGGAAGGGCGGCGACGAGTATCCGCGCGAGAACGGATTAACGCAACGTTGACTTGCTGAGCCTCGTAATCCTCGTCTTCTTCGTCATCGTCATAGATAACCGAAGGGGAGGATGGCCCCGAGTCCGAAGAAGGATTAGGCGACGCGGCCGCTGGCGCAGAAGAGGGCACGGTCGCTGACTCAGAAGAGGGCGCGGCCGCTGACTCAGAAGAGGGCGCGGCCGCTGACTCAGAAGAGGGCGCGGCCGCTGATTCAGAAGAGGGCACAGCCTCTTCGGATTCCGAGTCTTCTTCAGAGTTAGAACTAGGAGTGAGACCGGTTCTACCGGGAGTGTATTGAGGGGATGGAAGAGGGGACCGCTCCGCGAACAGGCTGTCCTCGCTCTCCGACCCGGGCTCTTCCCCGTCGTCCGACTTGCCTGGAGAACATTGGCGCGAGGGTGGGGATTCGCTCTGCTTCCTCCTCTTAGGCGGGCTGGCATCGGCAAAAGAGGGGCTAAAGCCGGCCGGACGTTTTTGGCCCTGCGATCCTGCCGGGGCGGACGAAAAATTGGAACCGGCAAGAGGCGAATCGGAGCCGGCGGGATGTTCCTCGGGTTCCGACCCTGCTGCAGCGGGCAACGGGGTTGGGTTCGGCGGAGAAGTCTTCCACTGATCCACCATTCCCAAGACAGACAAGACGGATTCCCGTACCTTGGGAGGAGCTCGAAAAAGGGGAGCGGCCTGGCTCTGAGTCGCCTCAAGCTGGTCTTGAAGTCCACACAACAAGGACCTAAAACGATCCTCTTTATCCAGCATGGCATGACAGACACGGTCCGCCCGAGCCAGTATGGCATGGGCGTCGGAATTGTCCTGGCGGGCCCGGTACAGCTCAGACCGCAATTCCTGTTGCCGAGAAGTGGCTTCTTGCAACTGCCGCTCCAGATCCGTGATTTGGCGAAGGGCCTGGGCGTGGGAGTCGCGCAGGTGGTCGCGGTTGTCTCGCACCTTATCCAGGTCTTGGGATACCTGGCGGAGTCGGGTACGAAGATGCGTAAGCTCCCGAGACATGTCCGGAATTTTAGCAGATTGCTGTTTCAGCTGCTCTAACTGTTGAACTGCGGAGTGACAAGAGAATAAAAACTGTAAGCAACTGGGCCATCACGTAAGAGGAGACGAGGCACTCACGCTGAAGCTTGGATCGTTGGACCAATTCCTGATTGGCAGACCGGAGAGGTTCGACGACGTCTTCCAACATGCGGAGGCGGTTGCGCTCTCCCGTCAGGACGGCGACTTGGCATTCGAGATCGGCCACCTTTTCTTGGAGACTGATTATTTCGGGAGATGGACCCCGAACAGCGGCTTCATCAGCCCGGCGGTTGGCAGCGGCGAGCTGACGGACCAAGTCGGCTTGGATTTGCTCCAAGCCATCCACCTGGGCGGTCAACACGTCCAGCCTTTTTTCCATCCCCGCCGTTTCGGAGATCGGGGTGGATGGCGCGGCCGCTCGCTGTAGAGCGTCCGTGAGCTGACCCACAATGGCCCGGAGGCGGGCCACTTCATCTTCCGCTGTTTTGCGACCGAGTTTCAGCTCAGCGACACGGGGGTTCAGGCGGTCCAACATCGCGCAAGAGGTTTTGAAGCTCTGAGACAGAGCTTCATAGTTGTCCTGGCAGGATCGAAGTTCCGCCCGAAGGGAAGAAACGACGACTCTCAGTTTGTCTCGGTCACCGCAGGCTTGGCCGTGAACACGGAGCGCAGCCTCGGCGTCAGCGGTCGACAGCACCAGATCGGGGGCGCGAGATGACTTCGGCGGTTTTGCGATCTCCACCCCGCTGGCAGGCGAGTCATCATCCACGAGAACAAGGCGGCAGACGTTGGCCTTATCAATTTGCAAGACTGGAGGTAAACCAAGACAATGTTAGTATTGGTGAGCATGCTTGCTGGCCAGTGTGGAGACCGACCGAGTTATGGAGATATTATGAAGGGTGGGGTGACGTACCAAAGCGAGGCATGGATGGGCGGTATCGGGTCAAGTGAGTTCGAGTGAGATCGTGTCCCGACCGTTGTGCGGCCGTGTCGCGACTCAGGGGCGGCTGTGGTGAAGCGACTTATAAAATAATGCAAGGTACTTTCCAAAGGGCGCATTCCGATTGGTGGAAATAAGGGCCAAGGGTGTAGGCGCCGGATAGTCGCCGCCGAGGAAGTCTACAAGCGGCCAGGTGGCGCCAAGCTGGAAATCGGACCGGCGGGCCTGACAAAGGGGCGTGGATAATCGGACAGGCAGGCAGAGCAGACGGGAGGATTATGGATGTCTGACGGCCGAGGCGCGGATAGAGGACGGCCAAGATGGCGGACTGTTCGTGAGGATGGAATGAAGGGAGCCTGAAAGAAGAGGATTGTTCTAGTGGAAGGAGTAAGCACCGGGATCGTAGGAAAGGCTGCCAAGGGATTGCTAGCGTCAGCGGCCGAGAGGTGTGGATGGGTGGCTATCCGGCCGAGCCGGCCGGGTACAATGTACCATTCGGACTGGTACCATATGGGTTCGGTGTACCGGCCGGGTTGGTACCATTTGGGGTTGGTGTACCGGCCGTACCGGTACACAGAGTCGGAGTTAGCCGGGTTGCGTTGGGTAAGGTACATGACTGGTCAGACGTGTTATTTGAGGTAGGTTACACAAAGGGAGTATTGGACATAGGATAAATCAGTATACGTTTCGCTTTCTTAGACACAAGTCGCTTTTATTGGTTCACGGCAGAGGGCTAACAAGGTCCCCTCTTGCTGTTATTGGTTTGCCCGGGGAAGGTTAAGTTAACCCACCGGAAGTCCCCTGACCGGGAGTCGCGGCGACTTCGTATACTCACCTCAAGTCGCCCGTGTTTTGAACACGGTATTAAGTATTGGGAAGTGGTGACATTTTGGCCTTCTGTGGAAGAGTGTGGAGTTGTATCTGCCTCATTTACACATTTGGATTCGCCCTTCATTGTTATTGGTTTAGCTGGCCGATCGATTATTCTCGGTCCAGCCGGTACTATACAAACTTCAAGTGTCCTATTGGTTTAGCTGGCCGATCGACTATTCTCGGCCCAGCCGGCACTATACAAAGTTCAAGTGTATTGCCCAACGAGCTCCCCGGTGACGATTTCCGCCCAGGAGCTACCCCTAGTCCTACACCTCATCTCCCTATTGGACGGATTTACACTTTTCGCCCTAGGGTCCACCAGGAGAGCTAACCACCCAGTACTGACGGGTACACAAGGTGAGCTTTTAACATGCAACATTCGAGCAGTCGCGATCAAGCGGATGGAAGCGACCGATCCAGCCGGCCTCAAGCCGGATCGGATCATGACTCGGATGGACGGAGTACCCCCTCCGGTAGTCAGTCGTCTGGGACCCCCGTGGGTGTTCGCGTCTCAGGAAGATTTTCTGAGAGCGACTACACCACAATTGCGATACCACACACACCCATCCATAGTCGATCAAATACTTCTTGGTACGTATCCCTGTACCAACCATGCTTAGTCATCATCGCCTTTTTGACTGGATCGCCAATCGGCGGCGCTTGTCTCGACACAATAGCTCATCTCCGGTCTAACGGACACCCAGATTCCCCGACTTCTCGTACGTAAAATGTATTAAGCTGCATAGTCGCCACTCGAAATTGCACCCACACTTGATAATTAGTGAGAATATTCGAATGTTCCCATACCTGGGTAGGCTCTTTATCTTGCATTTGTTCCCACCAGTGATTCTCCGAACATTTTTCCCGCCACTTCCGGAGCAGGGGCTTCAACTGTGGAGCCACCCCTTTAAAATACATTCGCCTAAATGATTTCCGGAACTTCGCCCATATCCGCCGCACTGGCATGGTTTCGTCCGACGGCCAACCTATCAAGTGCAATTCCGGGTGCGGGTGAAAGACTATGTGGTAGTCCAGTAAGTTAGTTTCGGTATCCGTGGGTTGAAGGGTGCTACCAACAATCTTCCACAGAATTCCGTCCGATTGTTGTTTAGTCCTGATACTCGTCTTCTGGTTTCCACTATGCCCGGTGATATACCCTTGGGATGTTAGTTCCCACGTATAATCCGTTAATATAGCTGGCCCTCGGCATAACTGTATTGGTGGCGCTTCTCCTAGAAAGTGACCTACTGGTACTGTTGGCGACGCGATAATCAACGCACATAGACATCTCCCCACTTTGGCCCGAGTATGAGATTGCCCGTCGACTCCAATTACCTGCCACATAAACGAAGTTTCCGTTAGTCGTAAAATTTGTAATTCTCGAATCATAAGTTGTGGGATCCGATCATATTTCTTCGCTGATAATTCCATTGCACGTCCATCCCGTATCCACGGATTCATAGACCAGCTATATGTCCCCCAGAAAAGCACCATATGTTTCGGCAACACGGAATGAGAAGGGTAAGTGTCGATGTCCAATGGGATAATAAACCGCTCATCATGCTGAAGTCGAATGCCTTTGTTACCTATCAATGCTTCCATCTTGGCGACGACTGGAGGTAACACTGATAATGTGTAACTCTTTAAACCCATCTGTTCTTGGAAACGCGGGCCCATCCATTCCATCACTTCTCTTCGCAAACTACGTCCTGCTCCCGTATCTACGGCACCACTTGAGTTGCATTCTTTGTATCCTTTTAATGGTGTTAGGTATTGTCCCGAATGCTGCGGTGATCCTATCCCCACTAAGCTGAGCCAGGCTGACTGATAGTGGTCCTTTGCTGCAAGTAACCATGGGCACGCTAGTTCTAACCTCTGGATCTTTAGAGCCACAGGAATGGAGATCAATCCTACTCCTCCTGCTGCGTGAGGCGTGAACAGTAAAGCTGGCGACATTTTATGCTTTCCCTTCTCGCTTGCAGTCGTCTTACTCCACAAAAATGTCTTCTGGATGTTTACTACTTCCTGTAGTATCTCTGTCGGTGGGTCGAACATCCTTGCGGTGAATAACAGTGAAGGGATGGCTATCACATTAAACAGTTGTACGCGATCCATGAACGATGTTCCGCATTGTGTTGCGGTCGCCAGCTGTCGTTTGATACAGCGTATTCTCAACGCCCAATTAACTGATTTTAAATCACCCCACCCAAATTGATATCCTAGATATCGAGTAGTATCTCCTTCCGGTAAAACCGGTAAGCCGTACCACATTTTTGGTACAACTAGTGAATTTAGAAATACAAATTCGCTTTTGGCTGGTTGAATTTTTAATCCTGCTAGATTTCCGAATCGTTTAACCACGTCTAACACTGCCGGTACTTGATCCGCGTGCTGTAGAAACACTGTGGAGTCGTCCACAAACGCAGAGAAACGATGATTTACGGTAGGGTCGTTCTTCAGAGGCTGGATACCTACTAATGTTGGATTTGCATTTAGAGCGATAGCTAAAGGCTCTACTGCTAGGATAAAGAGTAGGGGTGCCAATGGACAGCCCTGCCTGATTCCTGAGATGACGGATATTGGGTGTGCTAGTTGATTATTTACTAGGAGCTCTGCTGTTGTTCCAGTATGCAGTCGATCCGTCAAATCCACGAATTCCACTGAAAAACCAAACAACGAAAGTACTGTAAACAGGTAACTCCGATCAACAGTGTCGTATGCTTTGCTAAAATCAAGAAATAACACCCCAGCACTGTCAGCTGCTGCCATTTTCTGCTTTTCTCTGTATGCTTCAAAGGATGCTTTCATTAAAATTACGGCTTTGTCCATGCGTCGTCCGAGGACGAAACCCTGTTGCGTATCTCCAATTAAATTTCCAAGAAACAGCTGTAACCGACGTGCCAAAATCTTGGCGGAGAGTTTATACCCGGTAGTCAATAATGAGATCGGACGGTAATCTAATGCATCACTTGAGTCTCCTTTTTTCCGCAATGGGATGACGATCGGTTTTAAAAATGAGGGAGGCGGTTTCCCTCCTAATAAAATGTCATTGAAAATCTGCGTGAGTGGTTCCACTAGAATTGATGAGAAATCTTTATAAAAATCGTTTCCAATGCCATCATGTCCCGCTGCCTTCCTCCGGTCAATATTCTTGATCGCCCATTCGACATCGTCAGGGGTGATTTCTGAAAGTAACTCATCATTTTGAGAGTCCGTCACTTTCCTGTTGACTGGGATTTCCATAAAATTCCGTACTTCAGTCAACAATTTCTAGCTGACTATTTCTCGGTGACTATGTCCTAGATTGCCTGACCACGTTTTAGCGAACCGATCCGGGATCGATAAACCCTCTGCAAACGGGGGCCCCGATGTTGCATTTATGTTAGAAACGGTCTGATCTCTCTCCCAGACAGAGGCTCTCTTAAATAGCCATCTCACATCTGCGGCCGATCGGTGCAAACAAGCGCCTCTCCTTATTGACCGCTCTTGTTGTAAAGATTTTGCTATGGCTGAAACAACATGTTTTCTTGTTGACGCGGTCTCGCTTGTGGACCGCTTTAATTTATGCACTCTCTTTCTTCGCTTTCTTGCTACCTTTCTTTGTACATTAAACACGATCGCTCGACAAAAATCCATTATTCCATCGCAATTTCTTACGGCCTTCGAGTTCCCTTTTCTGTCCTGCAATTTTTCCATAATCATCAGTTTGACGCTCTCCGCATGTGATCCGGGAAAAGGATATGAAAATTTACGAACGGGAGGCATATTTCTGGAAACACTAGGGTCTTTCAACACCAGACCTACTTGATTATGGTCGGAGAAAATTGGCGGCGGGTCCACCTCCACCCATACTACCCAGTTAATCCACTGGCCTGACACGTAAAATCGATCAAGCCGGCTAGCCTGTTGACCTCTCCAGTACGTAAAGTGAGCAATTGGTTCCAGCTTCGACTCCTCCAACGGCGAGACCATTAAGTGACGAGCATCCTCTAACTTCCACTCCGTTACCACTCTCCTCAATGCTTTGCTTTCTGGACGCTCTGATCGAATTCCTCGGAGTCTATCCAGGATAGGTGAGTCAACACAATTAAAGTCCCCTCCCATCAAACAATGTCGTGGGTGTCTGATAAATATTTGTCGAAGAGAATTGTAGAACTTTTCACGTCCGTGTATATCACTTGATGGCCCGTAGACATTCAGTATTACACTCTCGTTCCACTTCAAAACCATAAGCCTATTAGACCAGTGTTCATTCTTCCACGGTATAATGTTAGATGCTATCGATGGTACCAATAGGATCGCCACACCCCCTTGCTTTTTTGGGTAAATACTCAAGTATGACAGTGAATGATATTCTTTTACTTTGCCCCACAGTAATGCCCACTGCTTAGCCAGCTCTTCACTCTCTGTGTGTGAGGTAATGTGAGTTTCTTGTA
Organism: Sclerospora graminicola; assembly: GCA_001887855.2. Classification (NCBI taxonomy): domain Eukaryota; phylum Oomycota; class Peronosporomycetes; order Peronosporales; family Peronosporaceae; genus Sclerospora; species Sclerospora graminicola. The sequence goes on along the minus strand of MIQA02003403.1, from coordinate 7,313 downwards.
AAAAAATCCTCTCAGCCTTATTATACGGGTAACCCCGTCTCCATGCCGACATCCATGCTGAAACATCTTTTTTACAAAACCACGAACATTTTGACTTAATATTGTGTACGTGTTTTGCTGCTTGTCATCTTCCCTTTTTCTTAACTTTCCTTCATATTCCATGTGTTTCAACAACCGATATTTCGCATATGTGTCCAGTTTATCCATTGCAAAATACGTGTGATTCCTCAGATCCACTGTATTGGTGCCCTTAATAGTGACTCGGACTCGCATGGTCCTGCAGTAAATTTTCTTGATTTTTTGACATTTGTAAAAGAGTCGGGGCGTGACAGAATTCAAATAATTCCCGCCAAGCTTCTGGTGCCCCTTTTCCAATTAACTGAATACGCTCAGCATAATCTTGTCGTGTGTCAACCACCTTTAAGTGCCGTTGTAATAAACACATAATGGTATCGTTAGGGTGATAGTCCTCCCCCACCAGAGCCGCCATTTGTTCTGCAAATATGTGGGAGCAAATTAACATCCCTGCTAGTTGTATCACTTGTCTTGGTGCCAAAAGGTTTAGGATTGCATTTCCTCCATACTGTAACTTCCGAAGTCTAGTCCATTCCTGGGAGCTATTGATGATCGCGGTTCGTTGCGCAGACCCAATCATTACCATGAATCTATGTTCCCATTCTGAGAACCACAGACCCGATATGTCTGCCAATCCTTCAGGTTTTCCTGCTTCAATCACATCTAACCAGCATTGTTCCCGTCACGGTTTAGTCAGCTCCACTAATACACTGGGGTGCACGCTATCCAAGATAAAATGGGAGCCTGGGACATCTTTGATTAGATGTAATACCCGGTTTGACTCGTGGTGGGCCGCTTTCACCCATAGGGTCTTAGTTGAACTAACCAGTGGAAAAGGAATACCTGTTTGCTCCTCCCAGTGCGGTAAGAGTTCGTGCCATGCTATTTTAAACTCATCCAGTGACATTCCTTCATTTTCGTTATTTCCAGTACTTTTTTCAAAATCATCATTTAATTCTCGCGCAATCGGTACTATCTCCATTGGTTCCGCTTTGGACTCCTCTCCATCCCGCCTACAGATCCTTTTTGTCAGCTGTGTTTCATCATGTTCGGGTGACATTGTGTCTTGCGAGCTTGGTGACATTTCCGACTCCTTATACTCCGATCCGGATGGTGAGCCATCCGAGAGTAGTAGACATTCCGATTCAGGTTGGTTTTCCATCCATACTTTGTCATACCATTGGTTTAATATTGGAGCCGAAATTTGATACTTTTGCATAAAATATCGTTGAATCTTTGGGTCCGCGATATCGACCCGCACCATTTCTTCCTGTTCTGGCAGCGATAATTTACTGACCGTATCTGCCAAAAAGTGTAGCAACTCGCACATCCGCGGGTCTTTCGTCATGATAATGTCTGTAATTTCGCACTTCAAACCGTGATGAATCGTAGGTCCTTCCAGGCGACTTATCAAATCCTCGAAGTTACCTTCCCATTCATCTGGATTCAAAGGCGAATGGTGACCATAATTCGAAAGTGAATCTTCACTTCTAGTTGTAAGTTCGGAGGATACACTAGGCTCTGTATCCTCAATGGCATCCTTTCTAATTTCTGCAACTTTGATGTCCTCGTAATCTTCATCATCACTGCTGTCACTCATCTTTACATCTTCTGTGTCCCATTCTCTCGTACCAATTAATATCGCCGAATAATGCTGACCACCGTAGCGTAAAAGTATCGGTAATTTTTCTTGCTGAGATGTCGTCGTCTCTTGCAGGAATATCGTCATTTTATTATAGAAATCATCAATACTCCATCGGATACTCGCCACTAGTTTGATAGCTTTTACCATGCGACGTTCTTGTTTCCGGTGTGTAAGAAAATGGACTCCTGGCACCTTGAATCCTGGTGGATGACTTATAACATAAATGTCTCGCTGCAGAACCGTACTCAGGGTTAAAAGCGTGTCGTTACTCCCCCATGTGTCCGGTGCAATATTTACATCAATCTGTGAGCTACTGTCCGCGAATTCAAGTAGATATTCTTGGAATAATCGCTTTGTTTCTTTTGGGGACGTCAAATCGGTTCCTCGCTGTAGTTCTTTCAGAGTTTCTTTTCGCACTCCTGGTGGGAACTTAATGTCAAAATCTAACAGCGCCCTCACCAGACACCCTTGTTTTAACAGCTTTGTCATTTCCTCCAGTAATCCTTTATTCTCCAGTAACGTATCGGAGCATGTCAGACTTTGGCAGACTGCATAGATCTGGCAGTTTCCAGTTGCCGGTGTTGGGATGGACCGTAGATTTAACCAATGAATGACATCTTGGATCGTTTTCAGCTCCGGAGCTCCCACCTCTGTCACATCTTTGGGCTTGGCTACTGTAATCAGTCCACTATCCTCCTCCACTTGCGTAAGCATAGTCGATAAAGAATTCTTAACTTGTCCTTCCAACATAAGTAAAGTGCTGGCCTTTTTCTTTAGAATATCGACCTTTTTTTGTGTCGAGGTTTCTTTTTTATCTGTCGCGTCTCTTCTGAACGGGATGAACTCCCGGTCTGTGATCCGACTACCTGTTGCTGGGTGGTTTTGTCCTCCACTTGCACCTTTACCTTCGTATCAGCTTTTCTTGACTCATCCACTTTCACTTTAGTGTTCTCCTGTAGCTTCGTCTGTTCCAGATTTGCTTTTAAACTTGACTTATAAGCTTGGCTTCCTGACTGCTGCACCTTTTCATCTTCCGACTATTGCGGACGTGCTTCACGCCTTTTCTTCTTGGGTTTTACAGTGACCCAGTCAGATGGCTCGGAACGCGATCTATTTGGGTTTGCCAATGTATTTGGTTCCCTTATCTCCTCTTTTAGCTCATTTGGTGGAGCTGTTCCCTCGGTCGATGTCTTCCTGGTTTGGTGGTCATCGTCCGTCTTATCTTCTTCCTTCTCTCCGCCCTGCTTCATTTCCTGATTCTTTTCATCTTCTTGTCGAAGCCTGACTGCCTCCACTTGATCACGCAACTCCTCCATACTACGAAAAGTCGACACAGGGGGAGTGAACTTCTTAAAATCGTCCACACTCACTTGTAAACAATTTGATTTTAGGAGGTCCTCTATCGACGCTGTGCATTTCCTCATGGGGTGACCTGCCTTCCCACATCGGAGGCATTGTCTTCTGCCCCGCATCGCCGGGTGCTCCACGACTAACATTGTGTGCCCCCAGTATATTCGGTTAATTCCTCGCAGTGCTGATGGACACGCATCCGACTCCACTATGAGCTCCCACAACGTCGACGTGTCAGAGTAAGGGCCTCCTTTATCTAAATCATCAAGTTGAAAGTCAACCCCCAAAATCTTCCTCAAATATCCAGAGAGTTTGAGAAGATCGACTTATCTTGAAACATTCTTCAGGACACATGAGTAAAAACCATTGTGCTCATATCTTTCGCCATTACTATCCACTTGAGCTTCCCATGCCGATCTCTTTGTTTTCGAGTGTTCTTGATGGATGTTCCTTAGCGTATGCTCGAACCTATGGAAATGTACTTTCATTCCGGCGAACTTGGCAGCCATGTCTCTCGTAAAAAAATGAATACAAAGCGTGCTTCCCTTCATCATAGCTAATACTCTTCACTTGGGCGACCATCTTCCATATCATCACACCTCCCGTGCCTCTTGTAACAGCCGCCGTGGCTATGCTTTCTTGTAAACATTTCGTGCTTAAAAATGTTTCTTTAATCGGACTTTCTCCACTTAAATCCATCACTAAACATTCTTCAACTTGGGCTCGGATCGTCTGAACCAATCTAACTTGTTCATCGATTTTCATTATTCGCTTTATAAATTGCGGCATTTGCTTCGCGATGATTGTTCCTTCAACGAGCCCTTGCAAAATGCGCCATTCATCATCCGTCCCAGCTCGTACCGTCATCGGTGCGTACTTTCCATAATCTTTTTCGCAAACTCCACGTAAACGAGAAATCTCATCGGGTTTAAAAACCGTTGTCTTGAATAAAAAGGTCTTCTTTGTGAGTTGGTCGTCAGAATTCTCCGGTGACCGCCCGGCAACCTTGTTCACCCACCCTTGGAGTGGCGCTGGTTGAAAACCCGCCTTCTTCACTTTTTCTTGACCTATACTCTTCCATAGAATTCCTTCGAAGGATAACGGCGACCTTTGTGCCTGAACAGCCGCTCCTACAACTTGCTGACGCCATTCCGTCCAATCCTTACCTCCGTCCACTACCGCAATCTCGAAATAGTCAAGTAAACGCTCCACTTCGGGCGCCTTTAATGTTGGTAGTCGCTTTGCTGCCTCTGATAGTCGAGACACTGGTCCTCGGACTCTTACGTATATGGCTGCAAACAACTCCCGAACTAAATCCAGCCCCGCCTGTGCCCTTGGTCTTGTTGTCGACGCCTCCTTTAATGTAGTGTACAGTGCTTTTGCCAGACTGTGTGGCACCTGCGCATCATTTGGTGCCACACTTTGCATCATGCCGCTGCTCCTTCACCGTGCTTCTTTTGTTTAAAAGTCAAATTTTTGTCCCTGACCTGAGATTGTGAAACCGGTAATACCGATTTCACCGGAATTACTGCTTCCTCCTTGGGTGCATATTGCACTAATTCCGCCGATTTTTGAACCGGTAAAACCGGTTTTTCCGACTGCATCGGTACAACCGGTTTCTCCATAGAAACTGACTCCGCATTTGTTACATTTCTGCCTGAATCTGCTTCTTTCGATACCGATCCTTCTGCCGCTTCTGCGACGGTCGCCTTCTCGGCCCCCTCCATCGGACTTCCAACACCGTCTGGGCCTTCCGGCGCGTCATTTTCTCCAGCAGTATCCCCTTCGTCCACTACGATAGGCATACTGGAACTGCCTTCCCCTGATATATTTGGATCCGGGGGTGGGCCCGGATCATCCAGGGGTGCGCGTCCTGCGTAATCTTCAACCATAGTAGTCCTAAGCCTATACCGATAAACGGGATAGGACCAATCCAGCAAATTTAGAACTGAAAAAAAAGGTCAAAGACTATAGATCCGTGTGTATCAAACGTCTGTATAATACACTGTATTATACAGACGTATTATACAGCATTAAAAATACATACGTATTTAACGTATTTTTTTCTTTTCGTGCTAGATAGACAGGAATCGACTGTAAGGTTTGAAGTGTAAACCCATTCTACACCCCTAGGACACCCTAAACTAGCGTAGAAATAGCTTTTATAGAGTATTAAGCCTAAGTATTACAAGAGGTAAGATAAAATGATAAACACATATATATGTGTTTATCATTTCATCTGTTTGATATCACTCACTACTTTAAACAACACTTCAATTCTACTTAGGAAGGACAAATCACTTCATTCAAACAACATTAACTATTATGATATACAGATTTGTATTGATAACCTTTTTCAACGCACAATTTCACCACAAGTGAACTGCCTCCGCTAAAATGCATGCCCTTCATCCTCTTTTTGTCGATGGATGGGTTTCCCTCTCTTTTTATCCGTTCTAATGGGTTACTACGGCAGTAATAAGCACCGGTCATCTGGTTAGCCCACAACATGTCCTTCATAGGACATGTTGTGGACTATCACAAAACCAGATGTCCGGTGAATTACCGTTAAATTATGTTTTTGACTGGGGTTCCGTGTGTCCCACTTAACCCGACTTTTACGGTAATTTTGTATTAATACTGTATTATACACTGTGTCGAACCTCAAATTGTATAGTACGGATCTATATCAAAGACACTATCTCCGGGGCGAAATAAACGCAGTATTCATGTTCAAAATTACGTTTGAAAAGATCTCCTCATTGAATCTCATCCTAGGGCCGACGCTGTGTGGGAATGAATGGACACAGCGAGCAAAGATCGACAAGGAAATTCCCGCCCTAGTCCAAGATGACATTCAGGACGCGCTGAAAACATACAAAGAAGCGTATCAGTAGCAGTGCTGCTGGAGGATGAAGTCCCTACTCCTCCAGATCGCCGGATCAAGCGCTTCGTAGTCCAGAATATCCCGAGCTCGATACCATTGATCGGGCAGCAGATAACCCAGTTTTCAACGCTGGAAACGCCTGGACTTGATGGAAAATCACTTTCCGTTTTGGATTAACTTACTGTCGTTCAGCAATGCTACGAGGCAAGAGTATTACTACATCAAGACATATAAGCTAAGATGATGCCCTAGCTGCTGTGGTACGACAAAGGCACTCATTTGAATTATTTCTTTTTATATTTTTATATTTCTAAGTTTTTATGTACCGTTTTCAATAGTTTGCCTGTTATCTTCTGATTGTGAACTCTTTAGAGTAGAGCTTCGGTGGTAGTAGTCAGTAACCGGTTGGTTACCACCATGCATTCGGTTATTATACGTATAACATAGGAATTAACTGCGCAGCTGTGAAGATGGTCGATAAGAAGAACAATAATGTGATACTGAACTGATACATATCTATGTGCTCGGAATTGAATCTCTTCCGTAGGAGAGACGAGCCATATCTGTACTCATCAAAGTTCTAATTAACTCACACAATTCATAATTCACAAAGGTAAATCTCGCCATGGCTCCGTCAGAAATGCCCTATAAAAAGGGTAAAGTTAGCTTATTTTCTCAATGCGTACCGGTAATATAATTGTAATGTAGCAGGCCGCCAGACAATGAGTACCGCCACTGTCAGTGAGCCTAGAACAGTAAAAGTGTCCTCTTCTACTTGTGCTGGGACTTAAAGGCCATAATGCCACTGTGGTGAAGTGACTTGAAAATTAACGGACTAATGGGAAGTGAACGCACCTACCTGATTGGTAGAAATGTTGGCCCTAGCTGGATGCCCGGACCGGCCGACATGAGACATAGTCTAGTGGCCGCTGGATGTATTCTCTAGCGGCAGGACGGTGCCAGGCTTGGAATCGGGCCAGATGGGTGTGGTCGAGATGTGGGTAGTTGGGCTAGCGAACCAGGCGAACCGGGTGACCTCGGATAGTGGACAACTGAAGGGCGGGGATTGGTCGGAAGGTATGGGCGAAGGGTTCTGAAGGGGGTCGAGTTTCTCAGAGGACGGAGGAGGCACCAAGGTCGGACGTGGAGCTGCCAATGAAGTGCTAACTGTGGTAAAGTTACTTGTGAATTAATTGATGGGAAGGTGCGAAGTACTTTCCAGAGGGCGCCTTCTGATTGGCACAAAATATGGACCAAGGGCATAGGTGCCGGATGGCCGTCGCCGAGCGTATCTACCAGCGGCCGGACAGCGCCAGGCCTGGAATCAGGCCGGATGAGTGCGACTGAAGACGTGGA
>MIQA02003400.1:0-13907 GCA_001887855.2 Sclerospora graminicola | reverse complement strand
GCGCCCTGCACGACCACTTGGTACCGCTAGTGGGTTGCTCGCCGCCGTCATACCTTCTCGGCCTTTTGGCTAAGATCAAGTGTAGTATCTGTTCTAATCAGTGTAAAAACTGGTTTCCGCCGATTCCGGTGGTCGTTTCTTCCTTCTCTCGAGGTAATCTTCCTACGCTTTCTTTTCTACCTTTTGTCTGTTACCTTCCTGCAACCTAAGTGCCCCCCATGCGCTTTTGGTGGACGGAATGGCAGCCCCGGGAGCGCTCTCTATCGACCGATAGTGAGGGCTCTACCGCCAGCCAATCAAGTCTCGCCAGCGACGCGTCATTTTATAGTGCGACCGCTGACGAGACTGGGATTGGTCAAAATTCCGATTCTGAGTCCGGAATCGGAAATTACACTTTTGCCCCCGTTTCGAGTCCTTTAAGGGCCGAAAATGGGGGCACGGACGGTTATCACGCGGTGCCATATCTCGGCACCGCGGACGATTCGGAAAGCGCAACTTCGGGCACGGGTCAAGCACCCGCAGCGCCCATTGTGCACCAATTGGTGACACGCGCAGAGCCCTCTGGCTCTGAAGCGCAGGCCCGGTCCCCGACCGATTTTTCGCGTCGTTTCGGGGATCGGGCCGAGTCTTTTGAAAGGGAAAATCGGCCCACCAACGGGCACGAAGATGGGTCCGGCCCTATACTTGGTTTGAGTATAGGGCCGTCCGAAAATTTTGATGACCACGGCCACGCAGCCCCCAACCAAGACCCCTCCAACCAAGTTCTCCCTTCTTCGCCTTCCCTCGAAAGCCCAAGCACCCAAGCGCGCCCTTTGGCTTTCGCCTCGCACTCGCCCGCTGTCTCCCCGCCCGCCGCCGTCCCTGAAGCTCCTGTTCGTTTGTTTGGGCTACCCGGCAGGGCGGCCGGCAGGCTGCCCGACCGGGTAGCACCTGGGGCCGCGCCTTCCCTCACCACCTCAAGTCACTCAAGCCCAAGCACCCAAGTGCGCCATTTGGCTTTCGCCTCGCACTCGCCCGCTGTCCCCCCACCCGCCGCCGCCCCTGAAGCTCCTGTTCGTTTGTTTGGGCTACCCGGCAGGGCAACCGGCAGGCTGCCCGACCCGGCAGCACCACGAGACGCGCTTGCAGCCGCCACGGCTCGCGCACTTGGGGCCACCCACAGCCCCAACGACTTTGATGACAGTGACAGCGACGACAGCGCCGTTGAGGACGACGATGCCGCCGCTGTCGAAGACATTTCTGTCCCCCCAAGCGATTGTTCTCCACCCGGCAGGGCGGCTGGCATGCTGCCCGCGGGTCAAGAAATTGCATCTCTTCCCAGCGCAGCTGTGGCTGAAGGTACACGTGCCGCATCGACAGCCGCAGCTGACCAAGTCATGCCTGCTGCTGGACACGCCACTGCGGCGCACCACACGCGCGCGGTGCTGCGTCAAGACCCTCAACCTCCAGCCCCCGCGCACGCGGTGCCTACGTCGAGTGCCGTGTCCAGCAGCATGGAAATTAATCGACGCAGCGACGTAGCGCTCGGCCAGGGTCCCCAGATCATTACCCCACCAACCATAGACGGATACCGGGACCCTGTGCTTGCGGTGTACGCGCACAACGCTCCGGCATTCAATTGCGCGTTGTGCACGTACATCGCCCGTGACCTCGCAGCGTTGGCAAAGCACCGTGTCACATCGCACCGCGGCACCTGCTTCGTGGATCACTTCCACAGCGGGTGCGCGTGCGGCATCGGTTTCAAGTCACGTGCAGCAGCGACGAAGCATGCGACCACGTGCGCGACCAGCACGTTGGTCCCCGAAGCTCATGCACGTGACTCGATGTTTCCATCTACGCGCGAAGAGGCCAGTCCAACACCCACCGGACCCCTCAGCGCGGCGGCGACTGCGATCGCGGCAGTCGCATCAAGCAACACCTCGGTCGCAGACGCCGCCACCCCCCAGAGCGTCGTGCCCAACGCTACTCCCAAGACCCCGAGGCACCACTACGACCCCCCCGTATGGTGCCTCACCCCAAGTTCACCTTCTTTGCCCCCTGCAGGTAAGCGTCGTCGCCTGGAAGAGCCGCCAGACTACGCCACTACCAGGACGACATCATCTCACCCAAGGCCTAGAACAAGATGGGGCCCAAGCCACCGCGCAGTGGGTGTGGCAGCCATTGCCCACCTGGTGACAGGTGAGGTAGCAGTGCCAGCCCCGGCAGCGCGACGACCCCTGACCTCGGCCGCGGCAGGCACTCGTGCCACGCGGTGGGGGCCAAGTCACTGCGCGATCGGGGCCGCCACTGCTATATCCCAACAGGTCACCAGTGTACCCGCTGCGCCGGAACCAACGCCAGCGTCGCCGACACCAGCGCCAACCCAGCCACCACCAGACCAGCAAGGCGAGCCCGAGCCTTGGATACTTCGCTTTGACGGCGCTTGCAGACGCAACCCCGGACCAGGTGGCGCTGGTGCTGTTCTCCTTGACCCAAACGGCATCGTCGTGTGGACGTGCTCTCAGTTCCTCCCCGCCAGCAGCGGCACCAACAACACCGCAGAGTATACTGCACTGCTGGTGGGGGTACAGAGCGCGACACACCATGGCGCTACACGACTCCTCGTCGAGGGCGACAGCAACCTGGTGCTGGCCCAGGTGCGGGGCACCTTCAGCTGCAACAACAAACGGCTTCGTCGGCTCCGAGGTCGAGTTCGTGCCGCACTGCAGGCGTTGGCTTGGTACAAGCTTCAACACATCGATCGCCAAGCCAACGCCCAAGCCGATCGACTTGCCAATCGCGCCCTCGACCTTAAGCGGACCGTGCTGGAGTGTGGCCCCCACGCAGCCTCGATGGACCGATGCTCTCCGCCTGCACCGCCCCCGACGTCGACCGCCTCAACCATTCCTGGCCCGAGCACCCCTGGTTCTGACGCCCCGGCCACCCCATGTCCTGACGCCCCGGTGGACACTCCCACCGATGTTGGCATGGACGATGACACGCCAGCGGACATCGACGCAGACATTGCTGCGCGGGATGGCGGAGTGGTCTACCCCACCATCCCTATCGGCCCAGGATCGACGCCAGCTCGTCAGCCGCGCCTCCGACTCCGCCAACTCAGCGAGGAAGAGAGCGACGCAGCGGCCATGGCTCTGCAGACGCTGGCAGATACCATGGCTTGCATGATAACGGATGCTGACAGCTGGGAAACGGGTGAAGGATATATCAGTGCCATCCCTGACCGCATTCGGGAGGCACTTAAACCCTTCACCACCCGGCCCTCCCCCGCCCAAGCCTCCACCAAGCGCCAACACCGCCGCCCGCCCCGTGTGACGCGCACCCAGCGCGAACATCGCATCGATGAGGCGTTAGATGACATGGCAGCTGCCCAACGGTCGACACCTAGGGACCAGAAGGAAGTGCGTAAAGCACGACGGCGCGTCGAAAGGCTTCGCGAGTCCCAGGCACGCCAAGATTTGCGGCGGGACTTTGTGCGCGACGAAGCTGCGTGCGTGGCCAAGATACTGGCTAGTGCAACGGTGGACGCGACAACTGAAGGACCTACCAGCTCCTGCCCCATCGACCGCGCGACGCTGTACCAACATTTCACAGGTACCAGCGCGCAGCGAGTCCCGTTTGACTTTGATGGAGAGCTAGGTGGGGAATTCCGCGCCACGTTGGCCAGCATCCCTGCAGCTACGCGGGTTGGTGAGGCGCTCACGGACGAGCTGACAATGGACGACGTGGAAGACCAACTCAACACCACGTCAGCTTCGTCGAGCCCTGGCCACGACGGCGTTGGCTATGACACCTACCGCCGCTTCGCTCCGCAGCTCGTGCCCATCCTGCACGCCGCCTACCAGTTCTGCTGGCTGCATCGGAAGGTACCCGCCATATGGAAGGTTGGTATGATTCGCCTCATTCACAAGAAGGGTGACCCGATGCAGCCAGCCAACTGGCGACCGATATGCCTACAGCCCACGATATACAAGCTCTACAGCGGGCTGTTGGCACGTCGGTTATCAAGGTGGCTTGAAGGCAACAACCGGTTGCCTATGGCACAAAAAGGGTTCCGGTCCTTCAATGGGTGCCACGAGCACAACTTCGTTGCTACCACGTTGCTGGACCAGACGCGCCGCATGCACCGCAAGCTGTACCAAGTGTGGTACGACTTGCGCAACGCCTTCGGATCGCTGCCCCAAGAATTGATGTGGCGTGTACTCCGTCAGCTTGGCGTCGAGCCCCACTTCATCGACAGATGCCACGACATTTACCAAGGGTCAGCATTCGTCATCACCAATGGAGCAGACGGGGCCACAGACCCGGTGCGCCAAGAGGTGGGCGTGTACCAAGGCTGTCCGTTGAGCCCACTTCTCTTCATTACTGCGCTCGTACCTCTGGTACGCCGCCTCGAACAGCTCGACGGCGTAGGTGTACCGCTCGCGCATGACGTACAGCCTTGTGTTACTGCCTACGCAGACGACCTCAAGGTATTCAGCTCAAGTGCTGACGGCATCAAGACGTGCCATGGTGTGGTGTCGCGCTTCCTTCGGTGGACTGGACTCCGGGCAAACCCAGCAAAGTGTGCCAGCTTGGCGGTGACGACCAACGCCCGGGGCAATCCCGCTCGTGACGACAGTGTTCGCCTGGAGATCCACGGCGATACCATCGCCCCTCTAAGCCTCCAAGAAAGCTACCAGTATCTCGGGGTGGGCGATGTCTTCGACCATGTCAAACACCGTCTCCAGCTTGCACCCAAGTTGTCGCAGGTCAAGCGGGAGGCAGTAGCGCTTCTGCAGTCGGGACTGGCAGCGTGGCAAGTGGTCAAGGCCTTGAAGACATACGTATATCCTAAGGTGGAGTATGCCCTTCGCCACTTGCGTCCGCTCCAGTCCCAGCTACAAGGATTCGACCGCACTGTCGCGAAGGGACTGTGCCACCTCCTCCATCTGCCCGCGTCCGCCACCACCGCCTTCTTCTATGCGCCTACATCGGGGGGTGGGTTAGGCTTGCAGACGTTGGTGGAGATGCACCAAGCTCTGCAGGTGGCGCACGCGTGGCAGATGCTTCACTCCAAGGACCCAGCAATCGTGGCGGTGGCCAAGGCACAGGTGTGTCAGGTGGTGCGCAAGCGGTATCGCCTCCAAGAAGACCACTGGACAGGGCGTGACGATGAGCTGGTTCGACTGTTTTTGAACTCGGAGCTGGCCGCCTCACCTTACGCAGAAGTGTTGCGCCGCAACGGAGACATCGGCTCGCTTTGGGTGGACGTGCAACGCACCATGCGCGTTCACCACCTCAGCTACGCCAGTCACGAGGACGCGAACGTGAGCGACCCGCTGGGTCTACAGGTCCCTCACTGCACGAAGTGGCTGGACCACAAGTCTGTGCTTCGACATGTGAAGCTTCACATGAAGATTCGCCACCAAACTCGATGGAAGAGTCTGGTGGATCAGGGCAAGACGGTGCGCCCCATGGTGGCCTAGGTGCCAAGTTCATGACAACGGGGGCGGGCCTGTCAGATGCAGAACATCGGTTTGGTATTACGGCCCGCCTCAACCAAATCGACACGAACTCGGTTCTCAAGCGTCGCCGCCTCCGGGCGAATCACCACTGCCGGACACCGACCTGCTCTTCGGCGGAGACGCTGGCGCACGTTCTTAACCACTGCGAGTCCAACATGGACGCAATCCGCCAGCGTCATGACAGCGCCTTGGAGCAGATCGGGTCCAAGGTACGCAGCGCGTTGAAGAAAGCCAAGTCATCCGCAGAGCTGCGCCTGAACCAGACGGTACCCGAGTACACAGGCGCAGCTCTGCGACCCGATATTGTGATACGGGACGCGATGCAAAGAAGATGGTGATCGCCGACTTGGCGATCACATTTGAAGACCATCATGCGGCTGGCGCACGGCATTCTTCACTGCAGCTCAGCCACGATCACAAGACACTCAAATACCAACCGATCGTGGCAGAGCTGCAGCTGAAGGGATGGCAGGTGCAGACCTCCGCCATTGTGTACGGCTCGCTGGGCTCGGTGCAGCCCAGCAACTTCAAGACCTACACAGACAAGCTTCAACTTCTCAAGCGTGAGGCTCGACAGCTGGACCTTAAGCTGTCGAGCCACTGTATCAGGTCAAGCTACCGGATTTGGGGATGGCATTGTCGTCGCCACCGTGAGCGACAAAGGAGTAGCACTGCTTCGCGAGTTTTGCGTGGGCCCCGCAAGATACACCGCAAGCAAGGGCACGACGGTAAGCTGGTCATTTGACCGAAAGGGAACCACCCAGGTAGGGAACCTCCCTTTAAAAACCCAGGTAGATTTACTAACCCTCCTTTTAGTGACGTGCATATTTAAGCCTACATTTTAATTACGGAGAGGTTACTAACTGGTAATATAACGAACATTTTCTGTTCTAATCAGTGTGAAAACTGGTTTCCGCCGATTTCGGTGGTCGTTTCACATTCATTTTTGGACATCCCGATTGCAACTAGCTTGCTGGCTGCGATTGGGCGGTTTCCGGGGGCTTGCACTTTCCCCCGCGAGGCCAACTACCTACAACTTACCTTTGTAATACACTACTATAAACTGCAATCAATACCTTCTATCCTTTTGGCTAAGAACAAGTGTAGTATCTGTTCTAAGCAGTGTGAAAACCTCAATTTAATGGGTTTTAATTTCTACTAGAGTTGCTGTGCAAACTACACATAAAAGCGCGCGGAAGGTCTCCGGTGACGTAGGGTGCTGGCCACGTGAGGCCAACTGCAACTTGACCTTTCTACATTTCAACAGCTCCAACGGTCTTCACCATCACTTTGGCGCATGCGCTTTTGGTACGCCGGACTGGCAAGTTCGAGACCGTTCTTTGTCCACTGACAGTGATGTACCTGTGGTGAAGTGACTTATAAAATAATGTAAGGCACTTTCCAAAGGGCGCATCCTGATTGGTGGAAATGAGGGCCAAGGGTGTAGGCGCCGGATGGTCGCCGCCGATGGAGTCTACCAGCGGCCAGGTGGCGCCAGGCTGGAAACCACGTCGGCGGACCTGACAAGGGGCGAGGATAGTCGGATAAGCGAGCTGAGCAGACGGAAGGACTATGGAGGTTGGACGGCCGAGGCGCGGATGGCGGACGGCCAAGATGGCGGACTGTTCGTAAGGATGGGGTGGAAGGAGCCCGGAAGAGGAGGATTGTTCTAGTGGAAAGAGTATGCACCGGGATCGTATGAAGGGCTGCCAAGGGACTGCTAGCGTCAGCGGCCGAGGGGCGTGGATGGGTGGCTATCCAGCCGAGCCGGTCGGGTACCATGTACCATTCGGACTGGTACCATATGGGTTCAGTGTACCGGCCGGGTTGGTACCATTTGGGGTTGGTGTACCGGCCGGGCTGGTACCATTTGGGGTTGGTGTACCGGCCGTACCGGTACACAGAGTCGGAGTTAGCCGGGTTGCGTGGGTAAGGTACATGACTGGTCAGCCGTGTTATTTGGGGTAGGTTACACAAAGGGAGTATTGGATATAGGATAAATCAGTATACGTTTCGCTTTCTTAGACGCAAGTCGCTTTCATTGGTTCGCAGCAGAGGGCTAACAAGGTCCCCTCTTGCTGCTATTGGTTTACCCGGGGAAGGTTAAGTTAACCCACCGGAAGTCCCCTGACCGGAGTCGCGGCGACTTCGTATACTCACCTCAAGTCGCCCGTGTTTTGAACACGGTATTAAGTATTGGGAAGTGGTGACATTTTGGCCTTCTGTGGATACACATTTGGATTCGCCCTTCATTGTTATTGGTTTAGCTGGCCGATCGATTATTCTCGGTCCAGCCGGTACTATACAAACTTCAAGTTTCCTATTGGTTTAGCTGGCCGATCGACTATTCTCGGCCCAGCCGGCACTATACAAAGTTCAAGTATATTACCCAACGAGCTCCCCGGTGACGATTTCCGCCCAGGAGCTACCCCTAATCCTACACTTCATCTCCCTATTGGACGGATTTACACTTTTCGCCCTAGGGTCCATCAAGAGAGCTTACCACCCAGTACTGACGGGTACACAAGGTGAGCTTTTAACATGCAACATTCGAGCAGTCGCGATCAAGCGGATGGAAGCGACCGATCCAGCCGGCCTCAAGCCGGATCGGATCATGACTCGGATGGACGGAGTACCCCCTCCGGTAGTCAGTCGTCTGGGACCCCCGTGGGTGTTCGCGTCTCAGGAAGATTTTCTGAGAGCGACTACACCACATACCCATTCAAGTCTCGCCAGTAACGCGTCCTTAGTTGACGCTGAAATGTTGGGATCGCTTTGGGTTTGAAACGTATATTCTGATTCTGGACTCAGAAATTACATTTTTCCACTCATACCGAACCCACTGCGAGTGAATCGGTGCCCACGCTTGGGGCCGCTCCTCGCCACTGAAGAAAATATGTTTTTGGAAGCTGCCACTTTGGTCACGGGGCTAGCATCCGCTGTACTGGGAGCCCATTACACATTATATAATAACCAATGCTATTTAAGTTGAAATATCATTGTTTAAATTTGGGTACTTATTGTCCGAAAAGAGAAAATTGGATTTTAATCCATCGGTAATCCGATTCAGTACACCTTACCAAATTTTTAAGAGGAGATCTAATCTAGTAAATTAGATCAGCTTTATATTATATATATTTGTAAGCTGGTTTAGACTTAATTATAGACATAAACGCTAAACAAACCAACATATTTCACTCTTAAGACTACCTTCTAGCGCTTACGTCCTTTTTTTCTGTAATAGAGTTTAGTATAGAAATAGCAATAAATTTATTACAATAAAATCAAGTACTGAAACAAATTATACATTTGTTTCTATTGCACGCTTCCTTACAACACAGTGTGGGTCTGTAACAGCGAGCCTGTAACATCTGCACTGCACATTGCACAGACACCTATGACATGCACAACACCCTCTGGCCCCACACGACAGTACCCCAATTTTGTTTACGTATTCCGAAGGACCGCGCGGACCCCCATTCCCACCCGAATGTACGTACTCGGCTTTAGCGTATAAGCGTCATCAAATCTGGACAGCCGTGACGCGTTGACAGCGTTGGAGTTTGGCACACCACCCCTGGACACCAATCTCCTAGCAACCAAGCGTGTCGTTTGGGCTGTCCAATTTATTTGCGGAGTTTATTATTACATTCACAAATGTCAAAACTTGTCTTATGTTCGTGCGGGTATCAATAGTATATAGTATATTGCTTTACACGTTAGACTGTCCATACCTTCTCGGCCTTTTGGCTAAGATCAAGTGTAGTATCTGTTCCTACGCTTTTTCTTCCTACTTCTCTTGTCTGTCTATTTTTCCTACCCTCCTGCCATCTAAGTGCCCCCCATGCGCTTCTGGTGGCCGGAATGGCAACCCCGGGAGCGCTCTCTATCGTCCGATAGTGAGGGCTCCACCGCCAGCCAATCAAGTCTCGCCAGCGATGCGTCTTTTTATAGTGCGACCGCTGGCGAGACTGGAATTGGTCAAAATTCCGATTCTGAGTCCGGAATCAGAAATTACACTTTTGCCCCCGTTTCGAGTCCTTTAAGGGCCGAAAATGGGGGCACGGACGGTTATCTCGCGGTGCCATATCTCGGCACCGCGGACGATTCGGAAAGCGCAACTTCGGGCACGGGTCAAGCACCCGCAGCGCCCATTGTGCACCAATTAGTGACACGCGCAGAGCCCTCTGGCTCTGAAGCGCAGGCCCGGTCCCCGACCGATTTTTCGCGTCGTTTCGGGGATCGGGCCGAGTCTTTTGAAAGGGAAAATTGGCCCACCAACGGGCACGAAGATGGGTCCGGCCCTATACTTGGTTTGAGTATACGGCCGTCAGAAAAATTTGATGACCACGGCCACGCAGCCTCCAACCAAGACCCCTCCAACCAAGTTCTCCCTTCTTCGCCTTCCCTCGAAAGCCCAAGCACCCAAGCGCGCCCTTTGGCTTTCGCCTCGCACTCGCCCGCTGTCTCCCCGCCCGCCGCCGTCCCTGAAGCTCCTGTTCGTTTGTTTGGGCTACCCGGCAGGGCGGCCGGCAGGCTGCCCGACCGGGTAGCACCTGGGGCCGCGCCTTCCCTCACCACCTCAAGTCACTCAAGCCCAAGCACCCAAGTGCGCCATTTGGCTTTCGCCTCGCACTCGCCCGCTGTCCCCCCACCCGCCGCCGCCCCTGAAGCTCCTGTTCGTTTGTTTGGGCTACCCGGCAGGGCAACCGGCAGGCTGCCCGACCCGGCAGCACCACGAGACGCGCTTGCAGCCGCCACGGCTCGCGCACTTGGGGCCACCCACAGCCCCAACGACTTTGATGACAGTGACAGCGACGACAGCGCCGTTGAGGACGACGATGCCGCCGCTGTCGAAGACATTTCTGTCCCCCCAAGCGATTGTTCTCCACCCGGCAGGGCGGCTGGCATGCTGCCCGCGGGTCAAGAAATTGCATCTCTTTCCAGCGCAGCTGTGGCTGAAGGTACACGTGCCGCATCGACAGCCGCAGCTGACCAAGTCATGCCTGCTGCTGAACACGCCACTGCGGCGCACCACGCGCGCGCGGTGCTGCGTCAAGACCCTCAACCTCCAGCCCCCGCGCACGCGGTGCCTACGTCGAGTGCCGTGTCCAGCAGCATGGACATTAATCGACGCAGCGACGTAGCGCTCGGCCAGGGTCCCCAGATCATTACCCCACCAACCATAGACGGATACCGGGACCCTGTGCTTGCGGTGTACGCGCACAACGCTCCGGCATTCAATTGCGCGTTGTGCACGTACATCGCCCGTGACCTCGCAGCGTTGGCAAAGCACCGTGTCACATCGCACCGCGGCACCTGCTTCGTGGATCACTTCCACAGCGGGTGCGCGTGCGGCATCGGTTTCAAGTCACGTGCAGCAGCGACGAAGCATGCGACCACGTGCGCGACCAGCACGTTGGTCCCCGAAGCTCATGCACGTGACTCGATGTTTCCATCTACGCGCGAAGAGGCCAGTCCAACACCCACCGGACCCCTCAGCGCGGCGGCGACTGCGATCGCGGCAGTCGCATCAAGCAACACCTCGGTCGCAGACGCTGCCACCCCCCAGAGCGTCGTGCCCAACGCTACTCCCAAGACCCCGAGGCACCACTACGACCCCCCCGTATGGTGCCTCACCCCAAGTTCACCTTCTTTGCCCCCTGCAGGTAAGCGTCGTCGCCTGGAAGAGCCGCCAGACTACGCCACTACCAGGACGACATCATCTCACCCAAGGCCTAGAACAAGATGGGGCCCAAGCCACCGCGCAGTGGGTGTGGTAGCCATTGCCCACCTGGTGACAGGTGAGGTAGCAGTGCCAGCCCCGGCCGCGCGACGACCCCTGACTTCGGCCGCGGCAGGCACTCGTGCCACGCGGTGGGGGCCAAGTCACTGCGCGATCGGGGCCGCCACTGCTATATCCCAACAGGTCACCAGTGTACCCGCTGCGCCGGAACCAACGCCAGCGTCGCCGACACCAGCGCCAACCCAGTCACCACCAGACCAGCAAGGCGAGCCCGAGCCTTGGATACTTCGCTTTGACGGCGCTTGCAGACGCAACCCCGGACCAGGTGGCGCTGGTGCTGTTCTCCTTGACCCAAACGGCATCGTCGTGTGGACGTGCTCTCAGTTCCTCCCCGCCAGCAGTGGCACCAACAACACCGCAGAGTATACTGCACTGCTGGTGGGGGTACAGAGCGCGACACACCATGGCGCTACACGACTCCTCGTCGAGGGCGACATCAACCTGGTGCTGGCCCAGGTGCGGGGCACCTTCAGCTGCAACAACAAACGGCTTCGTCGGCTCCGAGGTCGAGTTCGCGCCGCACTGCAGGCGTTGGCTTGGTACAAGCTTCAACACATCGATCGCCAAGCCAACGCCCAACCCGATCGACTTGCCAATCGCGCCCTCGACCTTAAGCGGACCGTGCTGGAGTGTGGCCCCCACGCAGCCTCGATGGACCTATGTTCTCCGCCTGCACCGCCCCCGACGTCGGCCGCCTCAACCATTCCTGGCCCGAGCACCCCTGGTTCTGACGTCCCGGCCACCCCATGTCCTGACGCCCCGGTGGACACTCCCACCGATGTTGGCATGGACGATGACACGACAGCGGACATCGACGCAGACATTGCTGCGCGGGATGGCGGAGTGGTCTACCCCACCATCCCTATCGGCCCAGGATCGACGCCAGCTCGTCAGCCGCGCCTCCGACTCCGCCAACTCAGCGAGGAAGAGAGCGACGCAGCGGCCATGGCTCTGCAGACACTAGCAGATACCATGGCTTGCATGATAACGGATGCTGACAGCTGGGAAACGGGTGAAGGATATATCAGCGCCATCCCTGACCGCATTCGGGAGGCACTTAAACCCTTCACCACCCGGTCCTCCCCGCCCAAGCCTCCACCAAGCGCCAACACCGCCGCCCGCCCCGTGTGACGCGCACCCAGCGCGAACATCGCATCGATGAGGCGTTAGATGACATGGCAGCTGCCCAACGGTCGACACCTAGGGACCAGAAGGCGGTGCGTAAAGCACGACGGCGCGTCGGAAGGCTTCGCGAGTCCCAGGCACGCCAAGATTTGCGGCGGGACTTTGTGCGCGACGAAGCTGCGTGCGTGGCCAAGATACTGGCTAGTGCAACGGTGGACGCGACAACTGAAGGACCTACCAGCTCCTGCCCCATCGACCGCGCGACGCTGTACCAACATTTCACAGGTACCAGCGCGCAGCGAGTCCCGTTCGACTTTGATGGGGAGCTTGGTGGGGAATTCCGCGCCACCTTGGCCAGCATCCCTGCAGCTACGCGGGTTGGTGAGGCGCTCACGGACGAGCTGACAATGGACGACGTGGAAGACCAACTCAACACCACGTCAGCTTCGTCGAGCCCTGGGCACGACGGCGTTGGCTATGACACCTACCGCCGATTCGCTCCGCAGCTCGTGCCCCTCCTGCACGCCGCCTACCGGTTCTGCTGGCTGCATCGGAAGGTACCCGCCATATGGAAGGTTGGTATGATTCGCCTTATTCACAAGAAGGGTGACCCGATGCAGCCAGCCAACTGGCGACCGATATGCCTACAGCCCACGATATACAAGCTCTACAGCGGGCTGTTGGCACGTCGGTTATCAAGGTGGCTTGAAGGCAACAACCGGTTGCCTATGGCACAAAAAGGGTTCCGGTCCTTCAATGGGTGCCACGAGCACAACTTCGTAGCTACCATGTTGCTGGACCAGACGCGCCGCATGCACCGCAAGCTGTACCAAGTGTGGTACGACTTGCGCAACGCCTTCGGATCGCTGCCCCAAGATTTGATGTGGCGTGTACTCCGTCAGCTTGGCGTCGAGCCCCACTTCATCGACAGATGCCACGACATTTACCAAGGGTCAGCATTCGTCATCACCAATGGAGCAGACGGTGCCACAGACCCGGTGCACCAAGAGGTGGGCGTGTACCAAGGCTGTCCGTTGAGCCCACTTCTCTTCATTACTGCGCTCGTACCTCTGGTACGCCGCCTCGAACAGCTCGACGGCGTAGGTGTACCGCTCGAGCATGACGTACAGCCTTGCGTTACCGCCTATGCAGACGACCTCAAGGTATTCAGCTCAAGTGCTGACGACATCAAGGCGTGTCATGGTGTGGTGTCGCGCTTCCTTCGGTGGACTGGACTCCGGGCAAACCCAGCAAAGTGTGCCAGCTTGGCAGTGACGACCAACGCCCGTGGCAATCCCGCTCGTGACGACAGTGTTCGCCTGGAGATCCACGGCGATACCATCGCACCCCTAAGCCTTCTAGAAAGCTACCAGTATCTCGGGGTGGGTGATGGCTTCGACCATGTCAAACACCGCCTCCATCTCGCACCCAAGTTGTCGCAGGTCAAGCGGGAGGCGGTAGCGCTTCTGCAG
>MIQA02003399.1:0-14180 GCA_001887855.2 Sclerospora graminicola | reverse complement strand
CCCCGTCGGGGGACTTCCGGTAAGCCAAAATGCGTCTATGCGCGTCGTAACCGGGAATTAAGTTGAGTTACAGGGGCCTAGCTAACCTTGTGCTCCAAATGACCGCGACACGTGGCGGAGCGACTCTTTGTTTAGGGGTAAACTCAACCTGGTGAGGGTGTGGTGTAGTCGCTCTCAGAAAATCTTCCTGAGACGCGAACACCCACGGGGGTCCCAGACGACTGACTACCGGAGGGGGTACTCCGTCCATCCGAGTCATGATCCGATCCGGCTTGAGGCCGGCTGGATCGGTCGCTTCCATCCGCTTGATCGCGACTGCTCGAATGTTGCATGTTAAAAGCTCACCTTGTGTACCCGTCAGTACTGGGTGGTTAGCTCTCTTGATGGACCCTAGGGCGAAAAGTGTAAATCTGTCCAATAGGGAGATGAAGTGTAGGACTAGGGGTAGCTCCTGGGCGGAAATCGTCACCGGGGAGCTCGTTGGGTAATATACTTGAACTTTGTATAGTGCCTGCTGGGCCGAGAATAGTCGATCGGCCAGCTAAACCAATAGGACACTTGAAGTTTGTATAGTACCGGCTGGACCGAGAATAATCGATCGGCCAGCTAAACCAATAACAACGAAGGGCGAATCCAAATGTGTATCCACAGATGGCCAAATGTCACCACTTCCCAATACTTGATACCGTGTTCAAAACACGGGCGACTTGAGGTGAGTATACGAAGTCGCCGCGACTCCCGGTCAGGGGACTTCCGGTGGGTTAACTTAACCTTCCCGGGCAAACCAATAACAGCAAGAGGGGACCTTGTTAGCCCTCTGCCGTGAACCAATAAAAGCGACTTGTGTCTAAGAAAGCGAAACGTATACTGATTTATCCTATGTCCAATACTCCCTTTGTGTAACCTACCTCAAATAACACGTCTGACCAGTCATGTACTTTACCCAACGCAACCCGGCTAACTCCGACTTGGTGTACCAGCCCGGCCGGTACACCGAACCCATATGGTACCAGTCCGAATGGTACATTGTACCCGGCCGGCTCGGCCGGATAGCCACCCACCCGCGTCTCTCGGCCGCTGACGCTAGCAATCCCTTGGCAGCCCTTCCTACGATCCCGGTGCATACTCTTTCCACTAGAACAATCCTCTTCTTTCGGGCTCCTTCCACTCCATCCTTACGAACAGTCCGCCATCTTGGCCGTCCGCCATCCGCGCCTCGGCCGTTCAACCTCCATAGTCCTTCCGTCTGCTCAGCTCGCTTATCCGACTATCCTCGCCCCTTGTCAGGTCCGCCGACTTGATTTCCAGCCAGGCACCGCCCGACCGCCTACAAGGGTGCCTGGCAGTCCCAAATTGCATCTTATTCCTGGCCGGTCTGGGCATCCGGCTTAGGGTAACATTTCAGCCAATCCGGTGCGGGCATCCATCATCATTAGTCCGTTAACTTCGGGAGCACTTCACCACAGCCGCCCCTGAGCCTTGTCGCAGCCGCACAACGGTTGAGGCACGCGCTCATCACATTTCCCACACTTCGATTTTCAACGCCTCTATGTCTGATCGTAACGACGCCCCCATTGCTCCTGTGCCGGGCCACTCCCCGGTCAATACCCAGCTATCGGCCGTAGGACCGGATGCTCATCAAGCCGGCCCAGAGCATCGCCCCGGGCAACCTGACCTGGCCGCTCTGCAAGCTCAAGTCGCTGCGTTGACCGCTCGCGTAGCCAGTCTAGAGCAAGCGAACACCGATTTGGCTGCGACCGCCCGGCTGGCTAGCCAGCAAGCCGACGAATCCCGGGTCCGGGAAGTCCTAGCGACTTTTCAGTCTCGCGACCGAATTGGCCAGCTGGAAAGTGAGAACGCCGACCTTCTCCAAGCGAGAGATCGCCTCCGAAAACAGTCGGACTCGCAGCGTGTCCAAAACCAGAAAGTCATGGCTGCCTTGAAAATCCAAAGTAAGTACCTTCCGCTTGTTCTGGTTCGCCTCCCACTCATTCACTCCGTGTATGCTCTTAGACCAAAACGTCATGAACCTCCGTGTCTTGATGATCGAGTCTTTCCAGACCGCGCATGAGTTGACGACGCGCTACGACAGCTATATCAAGCTCTCCAAACGGTTGGAAGGTGCGCAGCAGGAACTGGGCAAGCTGGAGTTTCGCCGGATCCGTCTCGCCAAGAAGCTGACCAAGTACCAGAAGGCGCTATATCAGTCGGCCGATGCATCGGCCGACCTTAAGCGCCGGGTCCGGGAGCTTGAGGCCGCATACGCTGAAACCCAATCGGGTGTGAGTGACGCCCGGGAGGCGTTCACTCGGCTTGCGGAGGAGCGTGCGGATTGCTTTTCTTCTCTCAAGGAGGATCGGGCTCGTCTAGCAGCTTCGGCGTCCCGGGTGAGAGGTCTAATGAAGGGTCCTGCTCCCATCCGGGAGGCTATCAGGCACCTCCTTGACTTGGCCTGTCCGCGAGACCCTGGTCAGGCCGCTTCCGCCACGCCCCTTCTTCCGTCAGCTGCTAATTCCGCCGCGGCCGTCCAGACATCTGACGCGGGAGTTCCCGCCCCCGGACCAGCGACCGGTGATACGGGAAAAGTTTCTCGCCTACGGATTTGGAATACTTCCCAGGACCCTAACCCGCCGCTAGCGCCAGTCAACCAGCAGGCGGCTTCTCCCTTGTCCACTGAAGATCCGCCTGGGCACAAAGGCAAGCGTCGATCCAGTCGGGTTGCGTCGCTTCAAGGCCCCGTGGCAGCCAAACGGCCCAAACGGTCCGCCGCGCCGGTGAGCGCGGCCCTAGTCCATGGGGAGAGCGGGCCGAGTCCTAGACCCACTTCGATCCCGGCTTCACCGGCTTCGGGAAAATTCCCCCGTCGTTCTCGCGCTGCCAGATCTTCGTCGAAGGCTCCGACTACTCCGGCTCTCCTTAGCGTCCCCCCTCATGATCCCCAAGGTCCATCCACCGCCTCTCCTGATGGAGAAGAAGCGTCTGGCCTATCGGGGCTGGATTCTGACGAGGCTACCACTGAGGACTTTGAGGAATTGCCTTCCCCAGACCCCTTCGCCTTCGACGAGAACGAGTCCAAGGAATCCTCGGAGGAGTCTCTTCCGTTGTGGATTCCCCGCCGGAAGGTCATGACGGCCCTCGAACTGGCCGCGGCGGTCCCTTGGTCAAAGGCGCAGTTGGAAGGCCTGCGTATCCAGGACCTCACTGGAGCCTTGGTCATCAAGTCGTTGACTCGTCCGCCGTTGTGGATATTCCCGCCGGCCCTCGCTGTGCCCAAGGCCAAGGACTGGAACGCCAAGCTAGTGGCGATTGAGCCGCTGATTGCAATTTTGTCCCGGGAACCTTGGGCCATACTGGCGACAGAGATGCCGGACATCGGCTTGCCCCGTGCCGGCTGGTTCGCGGAGCTGCGGAAAGTCTGCAAGGAGTACCTCTCCCGGCATGGACAATCCATCTGGGAGTCGACTCATCACCTTTGCATTTCCGTTGCCGCCGGGCGCGAATCTCCCGCGCTAGCCAAGTACCGGACCGACCGCAAGAACCGTCGCAACCGCGCGACTGAGGGCTGGGCTAAGGTCTGCAACTTTGTGGTCGATGGAATCCAACGTGGCCACTGCGACTTGGACATTTTCCTCCACCCGATCATGCTACATCTGGCCACCCGCCGCGTGGAGAAGAGCGGGGTCTCGGCCGAAGGCGGGACTTGGTATCCGGGTTTGGGTAAGTGTCAGGTTCCCACTCTCCAAGCTTCGCTCGATGCGCTCGACCAACAAGATTCGTGGCGCAACCAGTTTCGGCAGGATCCCGATCGTCACCCTGGCCTCCGCGTACCCCGACTCCGGAACAAGTTTCGCTGAGCTTCGTCAAGGGTGTCCCACGAGGCTAGCCTTGCATACATCGTCTTTTTTATTTGTTACTGGCTGTTAACCTCGATAATACACTTTTCTTTCCATTTTTTACGTAAGTAACCGCTTGCTCATCTTCTTCGTCTGACTTCTCCCATCCGGCACCATACTGATCGAAGACAACTCCGGAAAACCACTCCATCCGGCACCATACTGAGTCGAAGACAACTCCGGAAAACCACTCCATCCGGCACCATACTGAATCGAAGACAACTCCGGAAAACCATTCCATCCGGCACCATACTGATTCGAAGATAACTCCGGAAAACCATTCCATCCGGCACCATACTGATTCGAAGATAACTCCGAAAAAAGACCGATCGGACCCGACTAGCTCCATCCACCGATTACTCGGCTGAGTGGTGTTATCTGGTCCGGCCGTGCCTGTTGCCCTGGGGTCGGGCGGACTAGTTCTCTGTCCCACCTTCTTCGTGGGTCTGCATAACCCCGAAGCGATTTCGGCTAGTCCGCCGGCGGTCGAACTCTCTCATTAAAGCTCCGCAATTTAAGTCTAGCTCGTCCACCCACGACTGCTCCTCGCAATTTTTCCACTGCACGAGAAACTCCCTGTGAATCCGCCCAAACCGGGTTTTCCGTCCGTTCCGGACGTCCAAAATTTCTTCTACCTCGTACTCGTCCGGGTCTAACGGCTTGTCCCAACTGTCCTCCGGCAGCAGAGCTTCATCGAAATCTAACCGGTCATTTTCCCCCGTAAGGCGTATATTCGGGCGGTCCGGGAAGTGCTTCGCCAACTTCAACTTGGAGACATGTACTATCGGGAAAACGCTGTATTCCGTACCGGCCGTGACTAGCTTAACTGCATGATCCCCGACCAGTTCTGCCACTCGGAAGGGGCCATGCCACATATGCGCCAGCTTCCGTGCATAGCCTTCCTTGACCCGATCGAGATACAGCCACACCCGGGAGCCGTGCTTGATGCCGTGTTCCCCGGCGCGGTCGTTGTTTTGATCGGCGCGGTCCTTGATTGCTTGTCGGAGACGTTCGTTTACTTGTTCCCTCGCCAGTGAGTAGTGGCGTTGCACTCCCATCCTCCAGCGGCGAGCGTCTCTGTCCCGGCTTCTGGTGCACCCTATTGGTATGGCGGCTTCCAAAGTGGATCGGGGATCCCATCCGTAAGCCAGATAAAAAGGGGTGTCGCCCCTTACCCGGTCGTACGACGAGTTGAGAGCAAAAACCAGTCTCTCGGCATATTCGTCCCAGTCGCATTGGTCCGCCTCCACCACGTACATCTTTAGGGCTCTGGTTAGGGTCTGGACCATCCTTTCAGCCTTTCCATTCGCCTGCGGGCGGTAAGCCATAGTGGCGCTCTGCTTCTGTCCTAGGATCTTACTGAAAGCTCGGAATACGTCTGCCATAAATCCGGGCTCCCTATCGTGCCGGATGACCTCGCTCGCCCCGAAACGCCTGAACACACATTCTTCGTAACTTTGCGCAACCTGTTGGGCGGTACGGGTGGAACTAGCCTTTGCTATAACCAGCCCGGTAAACAAATCCGTCCAGATCAGCAGCTCCGTATACCCATTTCGAGATTTGGGTAAGGACGGGATATGGTCCATCGCGATAACTTGAAACGGATAAGTGGCCTGTATGTTTCCAGGCGACCGTCCTCTGATGGTCGGCCGGCCTTTCCCGGTTTCGCAATCTGGACAGCTCCCCACGTAGGCCTGAACGCTACGGTAAAGCCCCCGCCAGTGGAAATGTGTCTTGACCTTGTGATATGTCCGGCCGATGCCCTGATGCCCCCCTTCCAAGCTCACATGGTAGTGATGGAGAATATCCGGCTGTAGAGTAGCGGGTATGACTAGCCGAGCTGATCTATCTCTCTCGATCTCCGGCTGGTCGGCGTCTCGGTAGAAGAACAGTAGCCCGTTTTCGTCCACTTCGTAATCCGGGGCCAACTTGAAACATTCCTTAGCTTGTTCGGCGGTCAGTTTATTCACTTCTCCGTTAAGGTACGCCTTGAGATCCACTATCCACGCTTCCTCGTTCTGCGCTTGGAGAATCCGCTCTGCTCGCAACTGTTGAACTATCCCCTCGGTCATTGTTTCTGGGGATAATGGGCCATCGGCCGAAGAACGACGCTTCTGCGATCGGGTAACGGCGTTCACCCGGATTGTCTCCTCCATGTTGGCTGGACGGATGATCTCGGGCAACCGGTTGATCTCCGTCAGGTCTGATAACAGAGCCGGATCGGAAACCGTTACCCCCACGTTGTCGCGCATGGCCAGCGTAGCCAAGTGATCCGCGCTCTTATTCCAGTCTCGTTTGACGTGTAGCAGTTCGTGTTCCGGCCATCTCCGCAAGGCGGACATAACCCGATCATTTAACAGTCTCAGCCGCGGCGCCTTGCAATCTATCTCTCCGGTGATTTGTCGGATCACTAGGTTGGAGTCACCGCATATGATGATCCGCCCCTGTGTCCGGCCAGCCAACAGATCCAGAGAAAGCAGCAGTCCTCTATACTCCGCTTCGTTCACCGTGATGCCAGGCGTGAAATCCGAGGCGGCCGCGATCGCCTTCCATTCGGGCAGCTTCCACAAAATGGCACTATAGGCCCCGACCCCTTTCTTTACACTCGCCGACCCATCGAAACTCAAAACCATTAGTTCCTCCGTGGGTCCCACTGTTGGCGGCGGCAACACGATAGTTTGTCGAGGCTGCTTCCGAGGTGCGATCGCTATCAGGGCTTCCTCCACTTCTGCCCTGGGGGTAATGCTGGCAGCCAGTGTGCCCAGTATTTCCTCTTCCCCTTTAGTACACTTAATAACTTCGAGGGACCACTGAGACAACAGAGCCGCCCATCTGCCCAGCCGGCCGTCAATTCCATTCGCCGTCAGGAGCCACGATAGGGTCGACCGTCTGGATAGTACTTTGATAGGCCGAGACACCAGCATAGTATAACACACATCCAAGATCCGTAATAGAGCCAGAACTTCCTTATCCACCAACCCATAATTAACTTCATTAACTTTCAAGGTCCGGCTGGTGAAGGTCACGGGACAGTACACTCCATCGTGATCTTGCACGAGAGCGGCCGAGATGGCCCACTTGTTAGCGTAGATGATGACCACCGGAGTCTTATTAACATCGAAATGTTTCAAGACCGGTGTGGTCGCCATCTTCGCCTTTAGCATGCCAAAAGCCACCATCGCTCGGGTCATATGGTCGTCCGGGCCGGCCGCGCCGGGGTCCGGCGGCCGGTCGCTTGTCTGGGCAGACAAGGGCGCTTCCCCATTGGCTGAACTACCCGAAAAGGGCGCTTCCTCATTGGCCTGAAATACCTGAGGAGGGCGCTTCCCCATTGGCTGAAATAATCCGAGAAGGGCGCTTCCTCATTGGCTGAAATTGCCGGCCCGGCCTGCGTCTCCGCTTGCCTATCCTGCTCTCTCAACTTATGGTAATCCACCTCCCGCAACTCATACAAGACCGCCGCATAGACTGCAAAATCCTCGATGAACCGACTGTAATAATTCAGGCTGCCCAAAAAGGATTGCATAGCCTTTAGGGATCGCGGGAAAGGCAGATTACTCAAGGACTCCAAATCCTTCGGGTTAGCCTCCAATCCGGCAATCGACACTTGATGACCCAGATAGGTTACCTTAGTCTTTCCCCAGAAACTCTTAACCACACTAATCGAAAGATTCCACTTTTCACACGTAATCATCAGTTTCTCCACTTTGTCACACAATAAATCCCAGGTAGTTGCCGTAACGAGAATGTCATCAATGTAAGACCGCCGCCCCAAAACTGAAGGTTTTGGGTCGGGGTCCGGGTCACCTTCGGCAAACACATCCCCGACCAGAGCCGGATCTTGATCCGCCTTGATCTTGAAGTGTCCGTACAGCGCGTTATCTATCAGCCGTTGATAAATCTGCGGAGCATTCTTCAGACCGAACGGCATCCGGTTCCACTCGAACAACCCGAAAGGCGTCACGAATGCAGAGATCTCCCGTGCACGATCGGTCATAGAGACCACCCAGAATCCACTGGCCATGTCCAATGAGCAATACCACAAAACTTTATCCAGGTCCTCCAGCAGGTCGTTTATCAGCGGCATCGGATAAATCATCAGCTTAGTCAGCCGGTTCACCAGCCGGTAATCGATGCACAACCTTATGTCCACCCCATTCTTCTTAATGATAATTACAATGGGCGAAGCCCATGGCGAGGTGGACGGCTGAATTATCTTGGTGGCCAGCAGACCCTTGATAAGCTCTGACAGCTTTTCCCGATACTGGGGGGCGACTCTTCGGCATCTCTGTGCTACCGGCTTGGCACCTCCCACATCGATATCACAAACCGCCCCATGGGCGGCCGGAGGAAGTGCGTTCCCTGGTCCAATCAACAGATGTCGTCTTTTCCATATAATATCCTTCAATCTGCTGATCTCCTCCGGGGTGTTCACATCCGGGTCTCCCACTTGTAGATCGTCGATAGTGACTGCTGGGGGGCAGGGGGTCACCTCAGGTAGCACCGCCATCTGTTCTTCCATGCCTTCAACATATAGTTCGCCCCCTTCATGAATGCAGACTTGATCGGCTTCGGCCGCTTCCGAATTCTGCTCGGCCGGCTGGGCCGATCCGCATTCGGCTATTTCCGAATTCTGCTCGGCCGGCTGGGCCGATCCGCATTCACTTCGGTCGTCACAACCGTCATCGGGGCTGACCGTATATGCAACTCTGCTTGGTCCTTTCTCCCGACTCTGTCGTTCGTCCGTCTCCCTCCGAGTGGGCAAAACCAGTTCCGCGATCGGGGCGTAGCTTCGGTCAATACGTTCAGCCGGATCCGGCGACGGCCGGTTCCGCGTCAATATTTTAGTAGGGGTCCGGTACTCAGGCTTATCCACCATCGGAGTCTGGTCCTCTTCTAATTCTTCCTCTTCGCTGACCAGATCGGTGGTTGCCTGAAAAGCCAGGTTTTGCCACTCGATATAGCGTCTTGAGCCAACAGTGACATAGCCCGGCCGGCGGGGCACTTTATCCTCGGCCAGCCACATTCCAATAATCACATCTTCATGCAAGGTGAGGGGTTTTTCAGAGATGTTGGTCACGCTTATGAAGTTGAGATGACCACTCCCTTTAACCACAGATGGTACCCAGCACTCGCCCCTTGTCAGCCATAACTTACTCCGTCGGTCGTGCGGTCGTAACATTACTTCCACCGCCTTTCCCACTGGCACCGTTACAAACTGACCTAGCTTGAGGAACTGGACGTAGGCGCCATATAAGGGCCGCCGGCCGGCCAGCTGGATCTGTACCTCGTCCGGCAACGTCAATGTTCCATGCGATAAGTCCAGCCGTATACCGGCCGGGACCATAAAATCCATGCCCAAAATTGCATCCTGCCCGGCCAACTTGCCTACCCAGGCGGTAAAGTAATATACCAACGACCCAGCTAACGTAATCTTGACTCTTGTCCTTCCTTGGGTCATATACGAACTCTCTCCAATGCCTATACATTCCTGCCGCTTCGTCTCGTCTATCTCACACCCCACCTTACGAGCAAAGGTGGTGTCTACGATAGACACTTCTGCGCCAGAATCGAACAACATGGTAGCTTTCTGGTTATTGATTTTTCCATCCGCCTTGGCCTGCTTGAACCATTTATCCGGCGAGTGATACTTCCAATAACCTCGCGACTCGCCAGGTAACAAGTTCAATTCCATTCGCACTTCAGACCGGGAATACTCATCCGTCCGTATACTGCTCACCAGGAAGGGGTCAGCCGTACCGGCCGGGGACCGGGTGACGTAATCGTCAAACTTACATGTATTGTCGGTTATCCTTTGCTTTGCTTCTTGATTATCCTCTTTACCGACATATGCATAGATACTAACACTAGACCGCTCGGCTCGAACCAGATTCCAACCTGGCGAGCGATCTAGTTTAACATCTTTTCCGCTCCGGGCGGCAACATTCCAGCATGCTTGGTCGGGACGTACCACTTCTTCAACAGGTTGTAAAATTCTTCCATTGGGCACAGTCCCGCCTCATGCACCTCCCCGCAAGCCTTACACGTGAACAGGCAGTGTTCCGCCGGGTGTCCCTTCCTCTCGCACTTCTTGCACGTCAGCCGCTTCCAGCAGCTCCGGTCGTCATGCTTGATGGACCCACAGTGGGTACACTTGCGCTTAGGGTAATCCTGGTCAGCTCGAGCCGGAAAACTCTTCGACTGACCAGAATCAGCTGGCAGCCTGGACGGCCGACTGGCTTCTGCCGAGAAAAGGTACCGATACTGTTCCTCCTCAGACTCGCCCCCAGATCGCTGATACTCCTCTTCCGAGCTAGTCGCGTCTGACTCTCGGGCGACCATGCGGACGGCTCGGGCCGTCCTGGTAGATGGCGGCCGGCCTCCTTGATCCGCGTTAAATCGGGACTTGAAACGGCCGGTTCCAACTGCCGCCTTGGGGCCTTGCTTCTTCGCCCTTAGGTACGTGCGCAACGTCACTTCCAGCTCCGTCGTATTCTTCACCCCCAGTAACGCCAGCTGGTTTGCCAGCTCCCGATCGTCCAACGTGCTGATGAAAAGTTCCACGTGTTCGCGGGCAGCTTCCGACCGGCTGGTATCTTCTTTAACGGGAATATCCGCTCTCATGCCAGCGACATTTAAACGATGGAGATACTCCAGGGGGGTCTCATCCGGTCGCTTCTTGGAGTGGAAATATTGTCGCGCCGCTGACATTCCAGCTCCGCAGTATTGCTCCTCGAACGCACCGGCCAATCCCCTCCAATTTCCTCGGGTTTCCCGGCTGAGCTGTTGGATCCAGTGTTTCGCTGGTCCCTTCATCAAATCCCCGAAGATCAGGCATTTCTCATAGTCCGACGTCCGGTCTCTGAGAAATGCCGACTTCGTCTTGCTCAACCATCCTCGGGCCTGGTCCACGTCCGCGTCGCGTCCGGTGAAGTCTTTCAGCTCGGACGTGGCCGACATTCGCACCCTCGTGATCGCTCCTGAATCCGCGTCAAACGCTTGGGCCGAAGCCATATGGGCTTGGCGGGACATCCCCAGATCCAGGTCATCCGGATCGTAATGGTACTTGGCCGACCTGACGGATTCCATATCCACGTCGCTGAGAGACAGCTTCCTGTTCGTTGGCCGACGTCCGGTCCGGCGACCTGTCTGACGGCTCGGCGGGGCGGCATGGGGTTCACTTTGCTTGGACCGCACCGACTCCATATCTTCATCACTCGGCTCCCTCGCATAGTACTGGACTGGTTCGGGGGCCTGTGTTCCACGACGAGCAGGCTGGTCCGGTGACTTCGGACTGCCGCGGCTGGCGCTCAGCCGACGTTGCTCTTCCAAGTATCGCTCCATCATCGCCGAAAACATGTTCTGCAGGTGATCCGGCACCTGAGTAGCGACTTGAGGGGCGGCTTGAGGGGCGACTTGAGGGGCGGCTTGAGGGGCAGCTGGGCTGCCAGATTGGAATTCCTTCTTAATCCGTCCATCCGCGTCTTCGTCTTCCTCCTTCGGTTCTGGATCCGCCGTCGCTGTCCGCCAGGCCTGTACGCTGTACTGGCCGGCGTTCTTCCGCTCGGGCGTATCCGGATCCTCACGTCCTCCAAGTTTCATGGCTGTCGCCACACGCGCTGCTCCCCTTGGGCCAAGCGTCATGCGAGTGATACCCACCGATGAATCCGATGAGTCCGCTTCCGAAGGGGCAGACTCGTACTGCGAAGAGCCTGAGTGTATACCGGCCGGTTTGCTTGTCGCCGGCGGCGTGGACGGCGCCACTCCAGTCGTAGCTGTCATCTTTTTCGACGGCGGCGAGCAACCCACTAGCGGTACCAAGTGGTCGTGCAGGGCGCTGGACGCTTCCTTCAACTTGTCCATCTTCAGATCAAACAACTCGTTCGGATCAAACACGCCGGTGTTGATGCCGGCTTGTTTAAGTTGGTCGAATAGTCCTCTAATGAGGGACACGTGGCCGTCTGAGAGAGTTGGGGGAGAGACGGGACCTTTCAATCCGCCTATGATCTTCGGCCGTGTTATTTTTAGTACCTTGTCCGTCCGCAAGAATTGCCCCAACTCGTGAAGGTGGAAAGCACGCTCCAAGTCGACATCCGTCGATAGGCCGTCCTGCTTCTCTTCTTCCTCTTCGAATCGCGGTTTGCCTTTGTAAGTCGAATAGTCCAATTCCTGCCAATCCGGTTTCTTTAGGGGTAGGGGGGCCAGATCGCGACTTGGTCCCGATCCGGCCGGCTTCCCACTCCGGTCGTATCCGACTTCCGCTTTTTCTTCTTTTATCTTTTCTTTTATATCCAAAATATGCATTCGTTCGTTAGGATCATGGTCGGAACCATGATCCTTCCTCGGACTATGGCGACTTGCACCATAGTCCGATCCGGCTCCATCCGTGTAGCGGCCGGCACTGCAGTAGGTAGTACCGTAATCCGCCCCCGGCGGAGCCTCTAGGGGAGTAACTTCTTCTTTAATGTCAACCTCGAACTCCCCCAATCCGAGGCGACCATCGCATCCTTCCATCTTCAGCAGCATTGGGGGCGATATGCCTTCCCCCAATGCACCCGACACAACATCGTCAACAAATTTGACAGGTTTAGGTCTTTCGCCCGCTAGGGACTCGCGGTGATATCCAGGGTCACCAAGAGATCCGGGCACGCGCACCATTGTGGTGTAGTCGCTATCAGAAAATCTTCCTGAGACGCGAACACCCACGGGGTCCCAGACGACTGACTACCGGAGGGGGTACTCCGTCCATCCGAGTCATGATCCGATCCGGCTTGAGGCCGGCTGGATCGGTCGCTTCCATCCGCTTGATCGCGACTGCTCGAATGTTGCATGTTAAAAGCTCACCTTGTGTACCCGTCAGTACTGGGTGGTTAGCTCTCTTGATGGACCCTAGGGCGAAAAGTGTAAACCCGTCCAATAGGGAAATGAAGTGTAGGACTAGGGGTAGCTCCTGGGCGGAAATCGTCACCGGGGAGCTCGTTGGGTAATATACTTGAACTTTGTATAGTGCCGGCTGGGCCGAGAATAGGCGATCGGCCAGCTAAACCAATAGGACACTTGAAGTTTGTATAGTACCGGCTGGACCGAGAATAATCGATCGGCCAGCTAAACCAATAACAATGAAGGGCGAATCAAAATGTGTATCCACAGAAGGCCAAATGTCACCACTTCCCAATACTTGATACCGTGTTCAAAACACGGGCGACTTGAGGTGAGTATACGAAGTCGCCGCGACTCCCGGTCAGGGGACTTCCGGTGGGTTAACTTAACCTTTCCCGGGCAAACCAATAACAGCAAGAGGGGACCTTGTTAGCCCTCTGCCGTGAACCAATAAAAGCGACTTGTGTCTAAGAAAGCGAAACGTATACTGATTTATCCTATGTCCAATACTCCCTTTGTGTAACCTACCTCAAATAACACGCCTGACCAGTCATGTACCTTACCCACGCAACCCGGCTAACTCCGACTCTGTGTACCGGTACGGCCGGTACACCAACCCCAAATGGTACCAACCCGGCCGGTACACCAACCCCAAATGGTACCAACCCGACCGGTACACTGAACCCATATGGTACCAGTCCGAATGGTACATGGTACCCGACCGGCTCCGCCGGATAGCCACCCATCCGCGCCCCTCGGCCGCTGACGCTAGCAGTCCCTTGGCAGCCCTTCATACGATCCCGGTGCATACTCTTTCCACTAGAACAATCCTCCTCTTCCGGGCTCCTTCCACCCCATCCTTACGAACAGTCCGCCATCTTGGCCGTCCGCCATCCGCGCCTCGGCCGTCCAACCTCCATAGTCCTTCCGTCTGCTCAGCTCGCTTATCCGACTATCCTCGCCCGCCGACTTGGTTTCCAGCCAGGCACCGCCCGACCGCCTACAAGGGTGCCGGGCAGTCCCAAATTACATCTTATTCCTGGCCGGTCTGGGCATCCGGCTTAGGGTAACATTTCGGCCAATCCGGTGCGAGCATCCATCATCATTAGTCTGTTAACTTCTGGAGCACTTCACCACACATACCTCAATACAAACTGTGTAAATCCTGCGGCGGGAGTCAAACCGGCACCTCTGAGACAAAGGACTCAGGCTCTACCATTGAGCTACGCAGGCAAGGTCTTGGAACGTAGATGTGAGCGCCACCCAAGAAAAAGCAGAATGAGCGATTATCGCTAAATGTTTTTAAAATGATAGGCTATGAGCGCCTGTGTGGTTTGTATACATTAATTCAAAGTTGACTGGATTTTTTGGTCTACTGGATTTTTTCATATTTTCCCAGCCAGCCGA
>MIQA02003396.1:0-11215 GCA_001887855.2 Sclerospora graminicola | reverse complement strand
AAGCAATATGGATGAAGAGATGAAGGGCGAGGTGAAAACGGAGTTGGCACCGGCGGCGACAACAAGTGAGGAAACACGCTTTGAGATCAAGAAGTGGAACGCCGTGGCTCTTTGGTCGTGGGGTGGGTCCTTCTAAGTTTCAACTATTTGACAGTCAAGATCTCAAAGAAGTTTTTTAATTTGTTTTTGCGCAGACATCGTAGTGGACAATTGCGCCATCTGTCGCAATCACATCATGGACCTCTGCATTGAGTGCCAAGCCAACCAAGCTTCAGCTACTAGCGAAGAGTGCACAGTGGCTTGGGGCGTATGCAGTACGTCGGTTTTTGAGTGAATTTTTGCCGTATTACTATTACTTATTTTGCTGCTACATCAGACCACGCATTCCACTTTCACTGCATCTCGCGGTGGCTAAAGACCCGTCAGGTATGTCCACTAGACAACCGCGAGTGGGAGTTTCAGAAATATGGCAGATAAGTGTCAAGGCAACAAAAGGTTGAGCTTAAAGGGTGTGACGAATCAGCTGTAGTGTTGAAGACGCAGCGATTGTTACTCCTGGCTACATTGCAAGACAAATAAAATACCGCTACTAAAATTTCACTGACTATTCCGACAAATATTTCATTATTTCTTCAGCGCAGTTGGATGTCGATGGTTTAATCTGAGAAAACACATAACAATTGTATGAAGAGTCAAGTCCATAGCGAGAGCACACCCATCGACCCGTATCCGGCGAGCAGAGCAGAGCACTTCTCAATATGGTATCGAGGGTCTTGCAGCTCCTGAGGAATGATCTCCATAATGGCAACAAATAAAAAAGTGCCACCGGCAAAGGCGGCACACACACCGCCTGCAGGTGTCGCATGGTTAGTATCCACCAGCAGCCGACCAAGCACAATGCCCATGGGCGTCATGAGTGAAAAAAGTGCAATTGACGATACGAGCTGCTTCCTTGAGACATTATGGTGAGCAAACTCGAGCGCCAACGCAAACGTCGCCAGTGACTTGTGCGCTAAGATAGCGATTAGAATATCCCAGGCTGCGGTGCTAGAGGCTCCCATGCCCATGCCTTCCATCACAGAGTGAAAAGACAAAGCGACGAAGACGACAAGAGCCAAAATGGAGTTAGTCTTCACGATACCGTGAATGTGTGAGTGCGGCTCTTCTGTAACGTCTTTGGTGTGGAATGAACGATCAACACCTTCTTCTTGAGTGCCATAGTGTCCAATTTCCCGTAGATCGTGTGAGTGATCGTGAGCATGACCATGACCAGTAGTCATAGCAAGGTTGTCCACCTCTGCAGCACGGGTCACTTCCATTGCTAACAATGCATCGCGCTCGAGCTCTGTGCCGTTGGCGCGGCCATGAACCTTACTGTAATGCCGTTGCAGCGAGTGCGCCAGTACCTCAATGAGCAACACCATGAGAAAGCCGCAGCCATAGAAAAAATTAGCCCACCTAAAACAGCGCTTGCTGTCACCATTGTAGGGTGTCTTCACGGCGAAAAAAATTTCGGCCGTGTGCTCGCAGCCCCACTCTTTTAGTGCAATGTTGTTCTGTGCGTCCGGCAGAAGGTGCATACACGAGCTGGCGAGAAAAATACCAGCCGCCAACATGTTAAGAACGCTGCTGGCGCGCTTGCTGACGCGTTGACTGCTTAGCAACGGCGCAACGCCACCCACAAGCGCCAACGCCCAGATGAAGAGCGCCGCAAACAGTTTAAATTTGTCGACAGGGTCCATTGCTTTGTAATCAGGTTGAGAGCGGACGAGAA
Source organism: Sclerospora graminicola (assembly GCA_001887855.2). Taxonomy (NCBI): domain Eukaryota; phylum Oomycota; class Peronosporomycetes; order Peronosporales; family Peronosporaceae; genus Sclerospora; species Sclerospora graminicola. Next base: position 9,441 of record MIQA02003396.1, on the reverse strand, counting down.
AGTTGCGGTGTGTAAAGTGGTGCGGCCATTTTTCCGCATTATCCGACGGCGGATTACATGGAGTATACAGTAATAATATTAATTTGGTCTTCGATAAGTATTGAATGTGACTTTAGTTATAAGCGACGTGACACATGCGCACAGGAGGTGAGTAAAAATTCCCTATACATGGTAACGTAACATTTTACTGATTTACTGATTTAATAGCTGGTAAGTTTTTTGGCTTAGACACGCATCCACAGCCGCAGCACAACAGGAGCTGTTTGGGCTCACTTGGTCTTCAGAGAACAAATCTACTGTAAAGCGTTGTACAGCAAGCACAGGTCAACTTGAAGGGGCACAATCTGACAGAGAGTGGACTCTGTAGTTGTGTATCGCAAAGTTTTCGTGGGGCCGAGTATCTTTTCGCGCTACTTTCGCTCCACTTAGGCAATAGTCGGCCCTGGGAGACCTCCCGTCCTACACCACGGGACCGGGAGAAACATCGCCGTAGGACAGCAGTTGGGTTTTTTATTAACACGTCGTAACTATTAAAACACGCAACAGCAAAATAGTATGTGCCTGTCCAATATGATTCGATCATATTATTCAATTAAACAAGTGAAAAACGAAACGCATCCAGGTTGTGCTTTCAGTGGTGCAGAAAGATGTCAGACATGAAGACCCGCGCAATAGACACCCCAAGTCTGGAGCTCAAGCAACCAGGACGCGAAACTAAAAGCCTAAAGCACAAGCGTAAAACTAAGTGTTTGCAGAAACAGCAGCATGTGAGTGAAAGCGACCCTGTCCTTGGTGTGGAGACAACGACCACGGCGTCTCCTGGGCGCCACCACGTACACAGCAAGCGTAACGCTAAAATTAATCGTGAGGATGCGTTGCGGGAGCTTTTAGCTGGTAAAATTGCAGAAATCGAAGTAGGTGGGGATGAGAATCTGGACAACCTCTCGGGTGCGTAGCAGTAGCAGTGTTGCAAGGCATTGTTGTGGTAACTCTGTAATCATACTTTATAGGTATTTTCTTGGATGAGATGCTGCCAGTTAAGATAAAAGATAAAGCAGAGGCTGTAAAGGAGAATGAGCAAATGGCGGCTGAAGTGAAGGTGGCTGAACTCGTCACCGCTCTCGCCCAGGCGGTACGGAGCTACCAATTAAGCTGAGGTTGGTGGAGAAACTTACCTGAAAATATGTAGAGTGACCAGATTGACCTCATGCAGAAAAAGGTTGTCGAGCTGAATGCTAAATGCATCCTACTCAAACAACGCAAGGGCGCAGGTACGTTTTGATGGGTAGATTCGTTGCAGGTGTGTTTTCTGATTATGTTCGGTTTGTATGCAGTGAGTACAGAGCTAATGAAGACAAATTCTTCAAAGTCTAAACTGGAGCAACTTTGTCGGGAGTTGCAGAAGCAGAACAAGCTTATTGTGGTATGTGGGTTGCACTAGCGGATGCGCTAATACTGCCGACTTTATGATAGATTGCTTTGTACGTGTCTAGAGCGAAAGCCGTCGAATTGCTGATGATGAAGACCAAAAAAGGTATGAGTGTCGTCATTGATGGTCGTGAAATGCCTACTTACTCTTCGTGTGATAGACGCGACCTGTCAGCCCAATTCCAAAAAACGATCGAAGAAGTTAGTGCTAAAATGGATAAGCAGGGTCAAGACTACGTGGCTTCGTTGAAAGAGAACGAAAAGTGCGTTGTGCCACTTTGTTGGCAATTGAAATTTACAGAAAACTCACTTTAAATTGTCGACACTGCTTGTTTCAGCCTTCAGCAGAAGCTCAAGACATTCCTCGAGCAATACACAGCGCGCGAAGAGCACTTTCAGCGCCAACTAGAGGCTAAGGATTTAACGGTGCAGCTTGCCGAAACAAAACTGCAACATCAGGTGGAGCTTACTTTGCGCGAGGCGGAGAAGGTGAAAATCGCGCTTGACAAGGCAAAAGAGTTTTCTGACCGGGAGGTTCAGTTGCAAGCCCAGCTCAATTCCTACTCTGAAAAGTTTGATGTCGTTCAGGAAACTCTGACCAAAAGCAATCAGATGTTCACCAATTTCCGTCAAGAAATGGAGAAAATGGCTAAAACTATCAAAAAGCTGGAAAAGGAAAATATAGCACTTAAGAAAAAGTGTGCTGAGTATGACAATAATGCGATTGCATCAATTCAAGGGAAGGTGGTCTCTGCGGAGGAGACGCTTAAGCTGCAAGACAAGGTGAAAACGTTAGAAAACCTTTGTCGACACCTTCAAGCTGAGCGCAATAGTATCCGACAAGCCCAAAATGGTCAAATCGCTGCAGCGGCCTCTACAGAATCGGGTTGAGATGTGAAGACAAAGCTTACGCATATCCCAAGACCAATATAGCAAAAAACCTCATCCCTGACGCTGTGCGCTATTTTTTTAGTTGGTTGCCTAATATTCTATATGTGAAATGACGAATTTGGCTTAAAGTACTGTAGTGCAAAGTATCGACGACGACCTTGACGCGTGCGAAGCAGGTAGGAGCGCACCTGTTGATTATTATCTAGTATAGCAGCGGAAAAGTTAGAGGTCATGAAAATCTTGGCTCTCGCATGTAAATCTTGATGGAATGCGTCGATTTCACAGAAAACCAGTTCTGTCCTGCAAGAACATAAACGTGAATACTACGAATCGTGGCGCATTTTTTTCGGTGTAATTTCTTGCCCCACGAAGGATCCAACGCTTCAGTCAAAGTCCACACGCTTACACACAAGCGCCTTAGACCTTTCGTGAAAGGATGACTATGCAGGACAGGAGTGTGATGAGGGTATGGTGAAATATATGGGCAAATGATTCATCGTCGAAGTTCACGATAGAGCTACCGAATAATCCGAGTCTAGACAGACAATAGGATAAGCTGACACAAAAGCGTTCGCGATCATCAAGTATGTAATCCCTTTCGAACAGGAATACATGTACATTGTGTACAGGATTACATGTATCATTGATGCAGTTTGCAGAATTAGAGATAGCACGACAAAGGTACCATAAGAACGGTGAAAAGAAGACAAAACAGCTACAGTTACGAAAAGCACTCGAAGTACAAACGTCAGGAAAGCGGAAACTCCTCGCTGCAAACCTCATTTAGTGTGGATAGATGAGAAAAAGAAAAAATTAAGTATGCACATTTGTTCTTACGAGGCACAAATCGTTTCTTGCTTGTCATCAAACGTGACCGTTGCCAGCAGACGCAAATTGAGAGCACTTACGATTATTTCTGGCAACCATGACGACACCACTTCCTCCCGAATCACTGGTTCTGTATGGCGAGCCAATCTTCACTGGTGAGACGTTTGATCTGTCAAAGAAAGCATTAGGTGGATCCAGCACCAGTTTTTCCTCAAAACCAATCACAACAGCTACAGAATCCGGTGGATCAATCGTAAATGGAAAAAACTCGGATAGTGTTTCACGGGTTGAAGACATTTTAAATGCTATTTTGCCTCCTCAGTACGCCACGAATGGTATCAAAACGAGTAGATGTACTATCCTTTAACATGTCAATTTTGCTGCGTACAGAGTTTGGTCTCAGGAAAATTCAGGTTTCTGGCTTCGGTACGTATCAAGTGCTCCCTCGACTCGCTTTGATGCGCTGAAGTTACAGGAAGCGCTTGATGCTAAGCTTTTGCAGCGACAGGCTCGGGAGAGTGGCATCTGTCCAGTTAGAGAGAATCTGTACTTTCAAGCATTTGATGAGCTTATCCGTGAAGTGACTCTTAACTGTCCGGAGAGGGGCTTGTTGCTCTTACGGGTGCGTGACGAGCTGCGACTCACGACGGATGCATACAAGACGTTGTATGACTCGAGTGTAATCTTTGGCGTGCGGAAGCAACTACAGGCTGAAGACGGCATGGGTGACCTGACCGAGCGAATCGCCAGTCTTCAGAGTGACAAGAACAAGAGCGAAGCCAAAGTAACGGAGCTCGCGAACAAACTTGAGGTCATCGAGAAGCGAGCCAGCGAACGAAAAGCCCACCAGGATAAAAAGTTTAAGGAGGAATTGGACTACTTGAAATACCAAGGCCAGCACCTCGACGCCTTCCTTAAGTCTGCGGAAGGTGCTACCATGGGTTATGTTTCTACGAGAAATGATCAATGAAGCAGGTAGGCACCCCAACAACAAAAATATGTGCCTTGACCAAGATACCAACGTGATTACTATAATACTCTTAAATTCTTACGTTACGTTATCAAATCGCTGCCACTGGATTACGCTCTGATTGATTGACTTAAGCCTGCAGTTGCACCGCAGTAATGTACTTCCTATGACGATAAGTATGATGCCGTTGGATATGAGGCAGCAAAATAGGTTCAATTTGCTGCACAATTCTGTCAACGCCACAGCTGCGAATATGTAGCTCATGCAGCACATCGTTTACAAAGTCATGGGCTGTTTCCTGATGAACTTTCATCACACGACCAAATACTTCGTCTTCACATTCACGAAACAAATCCCTAGCCTCACGCTGCCTTCCTTACTTAATCTCGCCCACATGTCGCTCTTCAGCTGTCTTGGCTACACCTGCTCGCATCTTGGACACCTCGCGTGAGCGCGAAAAGTCTTTGGTCAAAAGTCGGGAGCTGCAGCATTGGCAACACTATCGATCGCATCTTCACCAGATTTTCGCGACAATGCAACATTATTGCGGTGTCGCAAAGCGTGTTGCCCATCAGCTGTCCGCAGCTCTGCAATGAGCTCGACTCGCCTCTCCCTATCCTCGAACATCATGTTTTGGACAGCACGACCGCGAAGTAATTTTTGCAATAAACGCGTAGCGTCTTCGACCTCATGATCTTGGGCACCAGCAGCATCAGCCAACGCATAGTTAGGGATCGGAGGACGCATCAGCGCATGTTGTGTCTGACTAGTCCGAGCTAAAACACCTTGGTGGGCTTGAAAAGTTCCGTCACTTGTCCTCTCTTTCTGGACTTTGTCTTTATTGACAAGATACTCCATCTTTAGGAGGTGAGCCTCAATAGCTGCTTTCTTCCTTTCCTTCGCAGTACCATCCTCACGAGACTTGTATTTACTCACTACAGGTTGCATCATTCGCCGAGGTAAAGCGTTTTCAAGCTCACGTAGCGCATCGAGGCGAAGGAAACAAGGCTTTTCAATACCCGATTCACGAACATCATTCTTGCCAGCCTTACCATCTCGCGTGACTGGAGCATACACTTGTGACCCAAAGTTGGCGTATTCCGCAATGATATCGCGTCCTCGTCCAGACCGTCTTTGATCTTGTTTTTTCGATAGCTTTCGTAGGGCAGCTACGCGCTCTTGCTTTATGCGTTCAAGAGCAGTTTCCTTTTCGTAAAGTAGACGTTCACGAAGGACTTCGAGTCGTTGCTCCGAAAGGTATGCGCTTTCTTTCTCGCGTTCGGCTAACGCTTGTTGAAGTTCAGCAATTCGCTTCTCATGGAATGCATCGATCTCGGCTTCGCGGTATGCCCATTCACGAATTTCTTCTGCTTCTAGCATGGCTTTACGCAGCTGGAAGCTAGCTTCATCGGTAACTGGTGGTAAGGACGATTCAAACAGACGCTTTTCGCGGTTGCGTTCGATGAATTCAAGCTCTGCTTGTCCAACAGGAAGCTGTCCTTGCATATAACTTAGCCCACTGAGCGACACTATCTCGGGAACTGTGCCAGCGGCAGTGGTCTGAATGGTGTAATCGGGTGTATATGGGTCCGTTTGTGCCTCGGAATCTCGATACGCTGTTTGAATTCCCACTGATCGCGTATTTTTGCGAACCAGATCGGCATCAACGTTCGAAGAAGTTAACTGTTGTGCATCATCACGTGTACCTGGTGGTTTTGGGTTCGCAAGTAATACTTCCGGTGGCTCTGCCAGAATGTATGGAAGGACAGGTCTCTGATGAAACTTTACACGTTCCCTTCCACTGACAAGTTGACTACCCTCAGCGGCGGGATTCTGGTTGTTCATAACGCGGCTTGTGGTCGCTGCTTTTGAAGACGATCGGTATACGCCCTTGCGAAACGTGCCACCTGACCTTGAGACTGTATAAACCGTATCTAGGAAGGAAATAAACTAGAGTTAGCTGCGGACATCACAGAGCACAAGAGGCGTACCTACCATAGATAGGATCAAGTGCTCGAGATGGTACGGACCGCGACATATTGTTGCTCGCACTTTTAGCTTGACTTGAGAAACCGGTCGCTGGTTCACAATAACGCCACACGACGCCGTTTCACTACAATACTCAGCTTAAATAGCTGAGCATGACATTTTACAACCAAATGGCGTCACGCATAATTCATGGACAAGGTGCTCTCGGCTATAGCCGAAACACGCATTAATACTGAGCTGGGTGATTGTTCTAGCCTCTCAAGATGATATTAACTTTGCATACTTGAGTGCGAGTTGTTTAGAGTGGGTCACACAGTCAGCCAATCCAATGCCGTAGAAACTGTTACCGCCTAGGAACAAGCCCGGCGCACTGTGAGCAACTTGCTTCTCAATACGTTGTAGAGTTCGACCAAAGCCAACGTTGTATTGCGGAATCGCCCTCTTCAAAGACATCGCATGAATGTAGTCAGGCTTTTGAGTGATACCGAGATGTCGCTTTAAAGCATCCAATGCATTACACTCTAGAGCTTCTTCAGACAATGACGCCACTTCCCGAAAATGTGCCCCGCCACTCATAACACTCAGACGCGTTTGCACGTTGCCTGGACCATTTTGCATTGGAAAAGTGTTGGAGTCGAACACGACACCAAGGATCTTCTCGCGCTCAGCAGTAGGGATGAGGTATCCGAAGCCGTCGGTAGGCAGCACTTTGTCGTTGTATCCAACGTGTACCATACCCATGTCGACAAAGCTCACCTCGTCAAGGGCCTCAGTCAAACCAGGCGCCGAATCTTTTACCACTGGGGCAAGATGGCACGCAGGGATAGTAGAAAATACGTAGGAGGCTTTGATAGGCTCTCGAATCTCCCCGGACTTTGAATCTCTGCTCTCCACCACAATTTTTGGTCCCGTCGATGACGTGTTGTTGCATCCATGAACGACCAATCTCGTCACTTGTGCGTTCAAGTCAAGGTCCGCTATTGGATCAGCATTGATACTGTCGGCTAGAGCCACAATCAGCGTGCTCATGCCATCCGTGAAGCTCACACTCACCGACTTTTCATACATTTTCACAAATTCCGACTTTTTACTTCCGTCTAGCAATGTTTCGTTTCCTGGGGAGCCTCCTAACAGCATTCCCTTCACCACTGATCCATGTTGTCTTTCTAACTCTATTAACATGGGGAAGCAGGAGTGCATCGAGAGTTTTTTTATGTCCCCACCGAAAATTCCCGAAGCCATAGGATCGAGCAGCCTCTCGGCTACCAAAGGACTAAACCTTCTAGCCATAAATTGATACATTGACTCATCCTCCATCACTGCGGGCTTGACAAATAGCTCGTGCAATGCTGCGCGCGCTACCGCAAACGACAGCGGCCAGCGCAATGCTTCTTGCAGCGAACTCGGCAACTTTTCCACCTTTCCGTCACGCAAAATGTAGCGTGCATGAGCCGTCGGATCCACTGCCTGCATTTGATCTTGAAGATGCAGCTGCTCTACCAGTCGCAGCATCTCGGCGCCGTTGCGAGACGGACGGAAGCCTCGCGGACCCTCTTCAAACAGAAAACCATCGCATTTGGCTGTATGCACCCAGCCGCCCGGAAACGAGTTTGCTTCCAGCACACGAATGTGTGTAGCATTAGCTACAGACTTGGGAAGCGCTTGGCGTATAAAATACGCTAGAGAGAGGCCGGAGATGCCTCCGCCTAACACTACTACGTTGCGAGATGTCATGAGTATACAGTAATTGGTAGAAAAGAATGTAATAAATTTTATTTAATTGAAGTGATCGATCATTAAGTGCTGGGGGATTGCACTTTTTTCCCTTTAAAGAAGCCGCCTAGCGCGCTGATCCCCCGCATCGGCCTGGTGGTCTCGTTATTAGGCGAAAGACCCTCGCTCTCTTGCTTCTGTTGCTTTGCCCGACGCTCTAGTTCCTGTAGACGCGCCTCCAGCTGGTCGTACGTGCCCTTGGCCACCCCACGCAGACGTTTTTGCAGGATAATGGCCGAGACGATGAGCGGCAATAGGAACAGACTCAAAAAAAGAGCACACAGCGAAATAGCCAGCGTCGTTCCAAGCACGTCATTGCAGAGTGACTCGTTGATGGCATCGAAAGATAAATTGACCCATGAGCAATCGCTTGAGCAACGCGCCTGTTCCACGGAAGTCAGTAGATTCCGTACGCTGCCCTTGTCACTTAGCAATGACGTCAATGGTCCGGCCTTGAGTGCTGTGATCTTAGTAAAGTAGGTGGTGGCAAACTCACTGATAGAGACAGAGAAGTTCCACCCGGCAGGAAATGTTTTGCCCGTATCGCCCAGAAGGGCCTCGCGCATCTCACTCAGCATTACGCTAGCTTGGTCAAATGCGAGTGCATACTCGTAGACTTCATAAAAGGCGAGCTGGCAAGCGGCTTCAAGCGTTGTCTTAGCTTTGCCAGACTCACACACATGGTCCATGTAGCACACCGGTAGTTCTTCGGCGGATTTGTTGCCACAGTTGGCGCTGTAGGTGGAGGATACATCGTTATACGCCAACCACGGGGTCAAGACATTCTCCTGAGTAAACTTAATGAGAGGTTTTTTTGCTGCAGCCTCAGCTGCATTGGCGAGCGAAGTAACAAGATACCTAGAGTGCGTCGAGTTGAAATTGAAGTCAAGGAGATCATAGTTGGAAACAATGTGGCCATAACTCGCAATAGACTTGGTCACACTCGTCGTATTAACAGCCAGGAGAGTATGGTATTCATCGTGGACATTACACGAGAAAGATAGTGGGGTGTCAAGTCCCAGAGGCTTGAGAATGCTGCTGCCATTAAAGCAGCCATTTGCTATTGCGGCCATTTGAGCGGAAGCGTAGGGGGACATATCCTGATGCAGCAGCTTCATGTATTGGCAAGAGTCATACCAAACAGCTCCAACTGCCAGTAAAGAAGCTGACAGAACAAAACTTAGTACACATACCAACACTCCCATAGCCCAGCTTACGTGCAACAAATGCACCCATTTGGTCGTCTTCGTAGTGCATGCGTTCTTGATAATTGCAATTATGCCCATAATCGATGCGATCATGCCGAACAGGAAGACACAAACGACAAGTGCGCTTCGCGAAAATGACAAATCACGAAAAGTGGTAGTAAGCACGTCCACAACATCCATAGAGCTTCTAGTTGCTTCCCCCAACGCCATCATGTCTCGCACCGCAGTCCGCAAAGACGAATTGATAGCACTGCTATCATTAAGGAAAGATTTCTGAAGCAAGATAACCGTGTCGCCAACCACATCACTACTAGCCGAGATCGCATTAGCAGCATTGTTGGCAAAAAATGTGAC
>MIQA02003392.1:0-22194 GCA_001887855.2 Sclerospora graminicola | reverse complement strand
CCACTTCTTCATCTGGTTGTAGAATTCTTCATTTGGGCACAGTCCCGCCTCGTACACCTCCCCGCAAGTCTTACACGTAAACAGGTAGTGTTCCGCCGGATGTCCCTTCCTCTCGCACTTCTTGTACGTCAGCCGCTTCCAGAAGCTCCGGTCGTCATGCTTGATGGACCCACAGTGGGTACATTTGCGCCTGGGGTAATCCTGGTCAGTTCGAGCCGGAAAACCCTTCGGCTGACTGGACCCGGCTGGCAGCCTGGATGGTTGACTGGCTTCTGCCGAGAAAAGGTACCGATACTGTTCCTCCTCAGACTCGCCTCCAGATCGCTGATACTCCTCTTCCGAGCTGGTCGCGTCTGACTCTCGGGCGACCATGCGGACAGCTCGGGCCGTCCTGGTAGATGGCGGCCGGCTTCCTTGATCCGCGTTAAATCGGGACTTGAAGCGGCCGGTTCCAACTGCCGCCTTGGGGCCTCGCTTCTTCGCTCTTAGGTAGGTGCGCAACGTCAATTCCAACTCCGTCGTATTCTTCAACCGCAGTAACGCTAGCTGGTCTGCCAGCTCCCGATCGTCCAACGTGCTGATGAAATGTTCCACATGTTCACGGGCGGCTTCCGACCGGCTGGCATCTTCTTTAACGGGGATATCCGCCCTCATGCCAGCGACATTTAAGCGATGGAGATACTCCAGGGGGGTCTCATCCGCCCGCTTCTTGGTGTGGAAATATTGACGTGCCGCCGATGTTCCAGATCCACAGTATTGTTCTTCAAACGCACCGGCCAAACCCTTCCAGCTTCCTCGGATTTCCCGGCTGAGCTGTTGGATCCAGTTTTTTGCTGGACCTTTCATCAAATCCCCGAAGATCAGGCACTTCTCATATTCCGACGTCCGGTCTCTGAAAAATGCCGACTTCGTCTTACTCAGCCATCCTCGGGCTTGGTCCTCGTCCGTGTCGGGTCCGGTGAAGTCTTTTAGGTCGAACGTGGCCGACATTCGCACCCTCGTGCTCGCTCCCGAATCCGAATCAAACGCTTGGGCCGAGGCCATGTGGGCTCGGCGAGCCATCCCCGGGTCCAGGTCATCCGAATCGTAGTAGTACTTGGCCGACTTGACGGATTCCATATCCACGTCGCTGAGAGACATCTTCCTATTCGTTGGCCGACGTCCGGTCCGGCGACCTGTCTGGCGGGGCGGCATGGGGTTCGCTCTGCTTGGACTGCACCGACTCCATGTCTTCGTCACTCGGCTCCCTCCCATAGTACTGGACTGGCTCGAGCGCCTGACTTCCACGACGAGCCGGCTGGTCCGGTGACTTCGGACTGCCGCGGCTGACACTCAGCCGACGTTGCTCTTCCAAGTATCGTTCCATCATCGCTGAAAACATGTTTTGCAGGTGATCCGGCACCTGAAGGCTCTCCTGGGGGGCGGATTGAGGGGCGACTTGGGGGGCGGCCGGGCTGCCAGATCGACATTCCTTTTTGATCCGCCCATCCGCGTCTTCGTCTTCCTCCTTCGGTTCTGGATCCGCCGTCGCCGTCCGCCAGGCCTGTACGCTGTACTGGCTGGCGTTCTTCCGCTCGGGCGTACCCGGATCCTCACGTCCTCCAAGCCTCATGGCCGTCGCCACACGCGCTGCTCCCCTTGGGCCAAGCGTCATGCGGGTGATACCCACCGATGAGTCGGATGAGTCCGCTTCCGAAGGGGCAGACTCGTACTGCGAAGAACCCGAGTGTATCCCGGCCGGTCTGCTTGCTGCCGGCGGCGTGGACGGCGCCACTCCAGTCGTGGCTGTCATCTTCTTCGACGGCGGCGAACAGCCCACTAGCGGTACCAAGCGGTCGTGCAGTGCGCTGGATGCCTCCTTCAACTTGTCCACCTTCAGATCAAACAGTTCGTTCGGATCAAACACGCCGGTGTTAATGCCGGCTTGTTTGAGTTGATCGAATAGTCCCCTAATAAGGGACACGTGGCCGTCTGAGAGAGTTGGGGGAGAGACGGGACCTTTCAATCCGCCTATGATCTTCGGCCGTGTTATCTTCAGCACCTTATCCGTCCGCAAGAACTGCCCCAACTCGTGAAGATGGAAAGCACGCTCCAAGTCTGTATCCGTTGATAGGCCGTCCTGCTTTTCTTCTTCTTCTTCGAAACGCGGCCTATCTTTGCGGGTTGGATAATCCGATTCCTGCCAATCCGGTCTCTTTAAGGGTAGGTGGGCCGGATCGCGACTTGGTCCCGATCCGGACCGGCTTCCCACTTCGGTCGTATCCGACTTCCGCTTCTTCTTCCTTAAGTTTTTCTTTTATATCCATAATATGCATTTGTTTGTTAGGATCATGGTCGAGACCATGATCCTTCCTCGGACTATGGCGACTCGCACCATAATCCGATCCGGCTCCAGCCGTATAGCGGCCGGCACTACAGTGAGTAGTACCGTAATCCGGCACAGTACCGTAATCCGCCTCCGGCGTAGACTCTAGGGGAGTAACTTCTTCTTTAATGTCAACCTCGAACTCCCCCAATCCGAGGCGACCATCGCATCATTCCATCTTCAGCAGCATTGGGGGCGATATGCCTTCCCCCAATGCACCCGACACAACATCGTCAACAAATTTGACAGGTTTAGGTCTTTCGCCCGCTAAGGACTCGCGGTGATATCCAGGGTCACCAAGAGATCCGGGCACGCGCACCATTGTGGTGTAGTCGCTCTCAGAAATTCTTCCTGAGACGCGAACACCCACGGGGGCCCAGACGACTGACTGTCGGAGGGGGTACTCCGTCCATCCGAGTCATGATCCGATCCGGCATCCGGCCGGCTGGATCGGTCACTTCCATCCGCTTGATCGTGACGACTCGGATGTTGCATGTTGAAAGCTCACCTTGTGTACCCGTCAGTACTGGCTGGTTTTGCTCTCTTGGTGGACCCTAGGGCGAAAAGTGTAAAATCCGTCGAATAGGGAGATGAGGGTTAGGACTAGGGGTAGCTCCTGGGCGGGAATCGTCACAGGGGAGCTCGACTGGCAATATACTTGAACTTTGTATACTGCCGGCTGGACCGAGAAAAATCAATCGGCCAGCTAAACCAATAATAATGAAGGGTGAATCCAAACGTGTATGTAAAGGGGAATCCAAATATAACTCCACACTCTTCCACAGAAGGCCAAAATGTCACCACTTCCCAATACTTAATACCGTGTTCAAAACACGGGCGACTTGAGGTGAGTGTACGAAACGCCGCGACTCCCGGTCAGGGGACTTCCGGTGGGTTAACTTAACCTTCCCCGGGCAAACCAATAGCAGCAAGAGGGGACCTTGTTAGCCCTCCGCTGTGAACCAATAAAAGCGACTTGTGTCTAAGAAAGCGAAACGTATACTGATTTATCCCTATATCCAATACTCCCTTTTGTGTAACCTACCCCAAATAGCCCGGCTGACCAGTCATGTGTTTTACCCGAAGTGGCCCGGTTAACTCCGATTTTTGTGTACCCGCCCGGCCGGTACACCAGCCCCAGATGGTACCATCCCGGCTGGTACACCGAACGTAGCGGGTACCAGTCCGGCTGGTACATCGAACCCGGCCGGATCGGTCGGATGTCCATCTGAGCTCACTGGCCGCAGGCGCTAGCAATTCCTTGGCAGCTCCACGTCCGATCCGGGTGTCTCCTTCGTCCACTAGAATACTCATCCTCCTTCAGGCCCCTTTCGCTCATACCTTCCAACCAATCCGCCACCAATCCGCCCCTACCTCCGCTTCGACATTCAGTATTCTAACTACTTATCTTTTATTGCTACAATTATTTTGTGCGCTTTTTTTACTTATGAACTATTTGTTAGGATACTGTACTTTTATTTCAATGACTAGCAGAAAAATACATTACAGCTACCAGTTCCAGGGCTACTTGAAATGACAAGAATTAGTTTATAGTGTATTGTCATGTGTGGTTCAGTATTGATAAAGTCAAATTATTTCAATTGAATCTATTCTCAAATAATTTAATTGATATCAATTGAATTTTGGCGAACACATAAATATTGTTTTACAATCTAGGTTCTTGCTGAATCAATTGCCTTGTCAGGAATCAGACGCAAGTGATGCTGTTGAAACAAGGCATCGTCAACATGGTGACTGTCAACCATGGGGATATCACACTTACGACTGCCCTCAGTCGTGGGTTCTTCGTCTTCGACACGGAAGTCACTTAAATCCGTGTCGGTACCTTCGTCTTCACGGTGGGTGTTTCCCACCGTGGGTAAATTCTTTGTACCACGACCGTCATCGGTCGTGGTTACTTTAACACGGGGATGTTTGTCTCCCGTGTTGCACACGTTACCGACACGCAACGACTCTTCCGTTGCGTGTGCAAGTCCCTCTGGACTTTGATCAGCGGGTGTACCATCCGCTGATCTAGTCGGATCAGACCTGGTGGTGCCATCGCTACCCACCAGACTGTCTGACTCTGCGGTTGTATCATTAGATACAGCCGGATTACTCACAGGGTGATCAGATCCTGTGAGACCGCCGCAGTCGATCGACAGGTTAACCCAGTCGATCGTTGGTTGATGCTTGGACATCCATGGGATGCCCAAGATAACATCAAACTTGTCGTCAAGGTCGAGGACGATATATTCGTCCTCGAACGACAGTTCGTCTAACTCGAAGCGTGTGCGAATCACACGCTTTGGTATAGTCACGGTTGCCCTGTTGCTAACCGGACTGACAACATACTTTGTGGAGATTCAATCCAACGACGTTAAAACCTCAGTTCTAACGAAATTGTTTGACGCTCCTGTGTCAAACAGAGCGCGCATGGGGACATCGTTTCTTAGCTCCAGGGTAATGAGAGGTTTCCCTTCACCCTGCACCTTTTGACAGGACATAGTCCCGCCTGGGGCTATTATCCTCACATGCCCGATGTCGGCATGTGAGATAACCCGTCCAGTAGGGCACCCCGCCCCTACTGGTTGTTGTCGTTTTTTGCATCAACAGAGGGTTGCCCTGTTGATGTCGCTTGCCAGCGGACTGTCCAGTCCGCTGACTGCGTGGTGCCGGCCGCGGCGCCATGCATTCATGGGCGTAATGGCCCATCTTCGCGCATCTATTGCAGCGAAGGAACTTCTTGTTTTTCGGTTGCCTCGGTGTCGAGGCAACTGCAACCGATAGGTCCATCGGTTCTGGACCTCCTCCGCCCGCGCCCTGGCGCGGGTTTTGGTGTCTCGGGACGAAGTGTGAACTTCGTCTATTCGAGAAATTGTTATTATTAACATGCTGCACTGGCGGCATGTTAAAGTCGAAAGGCAGTTGAGCTTTTCGACTAACCCCAGCATGCGTTGCTGCTGAACGCATGCTGAATTCCTCTCGTTTGCTTTGGTCTATAGCATCCCTCAGAGTCTTTGGGGGAACCCGATAAAGACTCTGTTTGATGGGACCGTCATTCAGTCCCTTCATGAAGCCAGTGACCTGCATGGCAGGGGGCACCGGCTCGTATACAATATTTGATAACAAATATTGTATTTTGTGAGCGTACGCATGTAGGCTCAGCTTGCCCTGCTTGAGTTCCATGAACTCTTCACGGCAACTAAGCTCCATTTCTGGAGCTTCGAAGTTGAGCTTCAGCTCAGCTTTCAAATCCTGATGCGTCAGGAACGCAGATCCATCAGTGGATCTGCGGCTCATCGCCCATGCCCTCCCAGGCATGTGTTGGCGAAATAGGCTTGTGAACGTGGGTCGACAATCTTTTGCGCAGAGATGACATCTTCCACTACTGCGAACCATCTACGAAGGGGTTCAACCCCTTTGCCTGTAAAGGGCGGTATCCGCGCCTTTACTACCTCAACGCTCGCCGTGGGCGTTCGTGGTGGCGACCGCGAAATTATTGTCGCGGAACGCGCCTGAGGATCTATGTACATCCTCTTGAAACGGGTAACCGTTTCTAAAGCTTCCTCCAGGGTTTTACCTCGGAGGATGATGATGATCCCGGGCCCTACGGTCCGCATCATCTCCACCACGGCGTCCACACTTCTTTGTGTCCATTGAAGGAAATTTTCCCTCACTAAATCTTGCGCGAGCAGTCGCTCGCGCTCTCGTTCGCTGACCGTCGTCATGACGGTCGGGCGGCTCTTAAACCTTCGCTCCGCTAGTTAACTAGCGGAACGTGTGAACAGTGGTCGTTAAGACGGACCACAAAGTGCTACCAGGTGTAACAGGCTAGCTGTTACAGGCACGCACTATTAAATTTCAATTGAGGAAGCGTCCAATTGGTTAGAACCAAATGTAATTTGGTTCTGTATAGTTTAATTAAGATAAACTTTGTGTAGACTATTTAATTAATCAAATAATCTCTTATATATATATGAATATATATCTAAGCCACATGTCTAGAAGAAGGTAAGTTTAAGAGTGAATATATTTATGAATGGTTAAGAGCTAACTAGTATAATTAGACCTAGACTAATCTTAGTAACATGTTATGTAAAACTGATCTAATGATTTCTTTATCATTAGATCTCTTGTTAGATTCGATAATTGTATCAGATCTGTTTTCAGGGTGGATTATAACAACTTATAACCCAATATTTGCATTTCCAACAATAAGTCGAAATCGAACTGTGATATTTCAACTTAAGTATCACTTATGTAATGGCGCCCCATTACAGTCACGGTGATGAGTGTTTCAAGGGTTTTAAAAGATTCATCACCATGACCATCCATTTCTGGAAATTCTCGATTTATTGATCTAAAGGACAAAGAAGATCAGTCATATGCCTGGAATGGAATAGAACGAAAAAGATATGTACCTTAATTGTGGGTGGTGACGCACAGGGTTTGGACCATGGCCAGCATGGAGCTGACCGTCTCGGACTGTTCAGCCTTTTTCGGTACACTTGCGTGGTCGGCGGATGACGATCGCGCTCCGCAGTCAACATTTGAATGCGGTTTTCCATGTCTGATTGCTCTCGGACCAAACCGGCATGGGCGTCGTTAAGCTGATAATAGTCTGCACTCAAGATATCTAGTTGTCGGGCAACATCGTGGGACCGCCGAACAGCGACCGCTGCCCGGTAGGGCAGTGACTACCGATGCTCAATGTCACGCACTCGTCGCTCAAGATTTACCTGCTGGTCAGCTTGGCCCGAAGCGTCTCATTAGTTTCGGATAGCGAAGTCTGTTCAGTGACCGCTTCCATATCCACAGGCGACAGGCGTCCTCTACACCCAAGTAGAGTGGGCCGATCCCCTCCACCAAACGTTTCAGCTGTTTAAGATGACGAAGAGTCCGATTCGGGGCATACCAGATCAATGGGTACACAAGATGAGATGAAGTTAAAAATGGATCGGTTGTACTTGATGACGGGTTGGAAGACCGGGGCGATCGGGTCGGTCATTCTAGTGATGACTTGTCCTGAAGTCGACGAGGATCAACGGAGTACCCCTCCGATAATTGGTCGTCCGGGCCAGTGGGAATCCGAGTTCCTCCCAAAAATTCCGTTCTGGATTTGGAAATCGGCTCCACCACAGAATAATGCCGTGATGAGGCCACTGTACCAACCCTTTGGGAAACAATCAACCCAAAGTTGATGCACACACTCCTTAGTCGTTTGCTCAGTTGTAGTTGGTGGTGACGTTCGGGCAGTATTAGTTTCTTGTAAGTTGCTTAGCGTCGACGTTTTCAGTTCTTTAAGGGGAAAAATTTGTACTACTATAAAAACTTAAGATATAGAAGTACTCTACCAGGTCACTTCATATAGCTATTCCCACTTCTTGCTACTTAACCTAAATTGGCGTTTGTCCAATCAGAAACCGTCGTCTCTGTATTGAACTTCCAATACCAAAACTCAACCACTATACCACATTATCGCAGAGTGCATTCTTCAATTAGAATGTCTCCACTTGAGCAGATATTGGCTATGTTCCATACATGCCAGATGATGTTTTTTTGCTGCTGACTCTGAGTTAAAAAAGCTGAACAAAGTCGCGCAAAATTTTGTGCTGCATCAAGACGTTGCTCAAAAAGGCACAAGATGCTATGAGTGAAGCACATATGCGCACGAAGACGTACTACGCACAAGAACCGTAAGCAACAAGAGTTTGAGAATGGTCAATTTGTTCTTATTGATGAAAAAACCCTCGACATTTGCAACAAAGGATTTGCAAAGACCATTAAGTTGGCACCAAGATTCGTAGGTCCATACCCTATTGTGAAGAAGGTACAAAAAGATTCGTATGAGATCGCAATGTCGAAGATTCCATCCGGTGTTCCACACATCACTACTTAAGCCCTATTGAAGAGATGATAAGTGGGCCCAGCAAGTCGTAAAGTATTGCTCGCCGATGGAACGGCTGAAGGCCAACTTGTTCAAGCTGTTATCAACCACCATTGTTGCCGTGGAAAACAGAGTATAAGATCCAATGCCTCGGTGAGACAAGACGTCAGGCAACATGGGAGCCCCTCAACAACCTCAAACATATTCTAGGATTGATCACCGAATACTGTAAATCGAAGAAGGGAGGTCTTCTTTCGAAGGTAGATCATGTAACGGATGCGTAACAACAACCGTTAATGTTGCTTATACAACTTAAAAATTTGGGACAAAGACAAATGTTGCATCCCGTGAGTAGGGATGAAACATAGGTTAAAAATACATGCAGTATGGACATTGGAATTAAAAAAGGAAGTTATAGAGCTTATGTATAAATAGGCTAGCAAAAATAACCTTAGCAACTAATAATCTAACTTTCCATTTTCCTCGACTTCGACAACAGCCTCCTCACTACCTCCCTCGAGCCCAACGCGCCTATCAGCCTTCTGTGACAATCGAGGAGTACACTGTATGTTTAAGTTGATGATATTTAAAAGAAACAAAGGGTTTTGTCTACCACTTTGTAAAGCTAATGGGAATTTATACCAAAAGCTGAAAAAATGTATAAAATATACCACTTGTTCCAATGAAAAACATGCATTATAAACGACGAAAAAATTCAGGATTTGTTTGGCAATAATGCTACTTTCAAATTCTGTTTGCCTTGGAATAGGTCTCACAAGGATATGCTATGTCGCTCGAAATCGTGTTTCGCGTGTTCGACAATGCCGATGTGTCTCAATTTCGAATTGAAATGTATATATACATGGCGGTGAGTTTGATGACATGCACCTGATTGGATAATAATGTTTTGGGATGTCTAGGTGTCCATGTACACGTGAAGTCGATGCAAGATTACGTACGGTATTGATTACCTTAATCCCTGGCTATCCGCTCCTTGGAATGAATTTAGCATTAAAATGCATACATCATATACTATTAAAAATAATATAAATAATACAATCACGCATGTGCTGTTAAAAATTAACGGTCGGCTAGCAAAAATTGTAACCATGAAGTCAAATGCTTTATCGTTTTTAAATGAGCTGTTTGAAAAGTTGGTGATTTTACCTTGCTCTATTTTCTCGAGCAGCCATTTGCTTGCTTTATAAGTTTTATATTCTTTCGGGCGGGCAGGTTTCAATTATTTTATTTTTATTTATGGAGGAGTTTTGCTAACAATCGGGGCAAACTTCTGTTGCAAGGCATTATATTTAGGAATTGCTGTCTACATAGATATAATTAATGGATTATATAAAAATCAGGATGTAAAAATGTTCAAAGGAGTTTTTAGATCATAGCTAGCATTCGCATGAAACTTGCAGTCTGGCGTTCCAGAATATTACCCGCCAGAAAAAAATACGTTCCGCTTTCAACAATTTTCGGTCCCGGTTTTGGGTATGAGAGTTCTTAACGCCGCTCCCTGTTATTTCTTATCATTTATTTAGTCCTAACAACATCAATTACTGTTCCATCTTCTAAGAATGGTACTCCGTGCTTAAAATTATTTGCACCAAAGCTTGTGCTTTCTGCTGGTTTTGATACCGCAGAGCTTTGAGTATAACGCACCCCTTCTTGAGGATTTATAACAGGAATGTTTTTTCTTATAGATTATGGTTTCGTTCTACTTTTGTTTTTTACAAGCATGTTTATACAAGTTCTTTACTGAATCAATTATTAGAAGAAAGTACAAGACCTAATGCAACTTTGAGTAGAAAAGTCCCTACACCTTTTCTCGGGCAAAACTGGACTTTCTCGACAGCAACCCAGGATTATGGGATTTATGGTCGCAAACGGTTTTCTCACTAGCAACATAGGATTAAACTCGTACTGCCAAAACAATCATTCCCACTTACGGAGCAGGAAAGAAACATGCATAAGAATATTTAGAGAACCTGGCCCTATACATGGTGGTGTATACAATGTCAAGCGCGGTGCTGTAAGGGCCTCATTTCATTACACTTTTGGACCCCGACTCTATCCGACTTTGGATTTTCGTCCACGGTGGGACTCGAACCCGCAATCTTCCAGTCCCGAGGACAGGGACTTAACCACTGCACCTAACGAGGTCGGTAACATGCATAAGAAAAACAGTAAAAAGATGAATGAACGCATATGAATTATTTTGCGAGTTGCACATCTTGCAACTGCACGCGCTAGCATTCCACTGGTGTGTGCTTCGGCTATCGTTTCTGCCGGTTCTGTTAAATGGGTAGGATGGCCTTAAGTACTGTATGCAGTGTTGGATTTGTTTATTTTCAATAAGTCCGAATTTAATCCTATTTTTTAACGAGAAAATCCTGTTTTGTTTGCGACCATAAATCCCATAATCCTGGGTTGCTGCCAAGAAAGTCCAGTTTTGCCGAGAAAAGGTGTGGGTATTGTCATATCGGTTTTCCATTGGCACAAGTTGAGATGTTATGGTAACACTTCCGACACAATGTTTGGATACCACCAATGTTACAAAAGTCTACCAAATTCCAACACCCTACCCCAATTCACAATAAAGACCAGACTAGGTATGAGGGACGCCGCGATGCGAGGTTTTCGGCGGACGCCGACATGTCGACCGTATAATATTCCACGCTCGAGGCCGCGGAGCGGCCGCCGCACCAACTCCTCGACGGTGCCAGTCAGCCCGCCTCCTCTTACCGATCCTGTAAACTTCATGCCGTATGATATCCACTTGTTTCTGATACAGTGAGATTATGAGCAACGTGCGCATCTTTGGGCGAATCACTTCTTCCGTGTCCAAGCTTAATGTCTCATTTATTCGCCGAATTATCTTTAAAGTTAATGCCACTTCAATAACATTTTGAAGCTCATCTGTGTGAGTTTTTGCCACACTTCCGGATACCAGATCATCGATCATCCTGTGTGCTGATCCATATGACATGTTGTGAGCCCAAAACATATTCTTCGGTTCGTCTTGAAATTTTCCCCTCCCATTCTGCGCACGCACTGGAGGTAATTTCAGTTCTTTCAACTAACCTTTAAATCGGAAGGCTCGATCCACTATCTTGTATGGGTAAATAGTCTGCAGGAATCTTGTGATCTTATAATGGCTACGAAAATCGGCTGTCATGGTAATTCCATAAAACGTTGGAGCTTCATACCTTTGAGCCCTGTGATGCTCAAATGTATGTACCACGTTCTTTAATGGCACCGCTCCATTTCGTTGTAGCTGTGTTTTTTTTTCTTCGACCAAAGGTGTATACGCATATAATTGATACGGATCACCAATGGCTACCATTACTTCAGTTGTGCGACGTAAAGCTTGCAGTAGCGCCAGTTCACAAGTCTACCCCTTCATCATTAATGACAAGGTGAAATTGCAAAGAACGATATTCCCGTCAACTCAGCTGAGATAGTGTGGCTAAGAATATTCGAGCGTTGCTCCACACACTATACAAAGCCTTTTTCGTAACCGCCCTGCTATGACGATTCCATCCGGTAGTCCGCAAACATTCTCTTTCCAGTCGCTCGATCTCGCTAATAAAACGTTTTTTGCAATCTTCATACTGCAGCATCTCTCCTTTTGGTGTTCCCAATCGCATATAGCGTTAGTTTCCACAATATTCGATGCCAATAACTTCCGGGTATGTCTTCCAAAAAGCTGTTGCTAACGATGGAATGGTGGATGTTTTTCCACACCCATAAGGTCCTCGTGCCAGGATAACACCTTTCTTTGTCATCCCTTCGTTGACCACCTAGGCATTGCTTTAATGTCTAAATGTTCTGCCCCGGTGCCTTGGCTACGTCTGCTTCTTCTCTTTATTCAGTCATTGGATTCCGATCAATAATTCTTTGTATTATATCAGGCAGTGGGTTCATGCCTGATAATTCTTCTACAGTAACCAACCGTCGGATGTGGTTGAGTATATTCGTCTTGGCCTCCCAGAATAAATGATCCACATATACCCGTAAGTCATCAATATGTGTGTTCGTCAGAAGTATGCTCTGCCTAGCCACTGGCAGTAATATTCCAGCCCCAATAGTGTCCGTTGTAAGAGTATAGCCTCCTACGTCCCACGATCGAATTGACCCAGCACTTTTTTTCACTAGTCATCCACTTGTTACAAAATTGAATTTACAACAAGCTGCCTATCAATGGCATGACATGTTCCACGGTAATGGCTGATGTATCATATGGCCAATTTTCTGTTATACAGTGTCCCAGTCCATAATTCGACCCATTCAACTGCACCACTTGATTTGTACTTTCCAAACCCATCAAAATTTCAGAAGAAGAGCTGCACCAAGCGTCGTTATGCGCCGCCAGTTGCATAGTTAACCAGTAATCTGCGTTCGATTCATAGGTATCCAGGTACAATTCTTGTTCTTGCAAATATTTCCAATGTCGACAGGTACCAGTATGTTTGAACTGGGGATCACTGTAGTCCACTTTCAGGCGGCAAAGTTTATCTCTACAGGGCTCTTACAGCCTTTCTCGTAAAAAACGCAGCTAACGCTGATCGATCTCGCCGTATCAATGTTGCTGCTACAACCATCAATCGCACTTCTCCCACTGTTACTCGCGGGGCTCGCTCATCTTGTCGCAACTGTATAAATTGCTTCGTGATGCCCCTTCCATATTTCGTTTGAATAATTTTCCCATTCTTGGTGTCCGCGTAACTCCGTACTTCTACGGCACCCATTGAAGGCCGTTTCGTCACATATCTCTTTGCACGCTTCACCGACACACATTTAAGGTCGCTTCATCACATATGCCCATTTGCATGTTTCGGCGGCACACATTTAAGGCCGTTTCATCACATGCGGCGACCATGACAATCTTCAATACCAATATTCGTTCCAATCATATTGTAATTTTGTTAGGATTACATCTTCCACTCTGAACTGCACCACTCCTAATGCCTTCTTCAGCTTCACTCCTTGTGTTGCTACTTCTCCATGTCATGATTACCTGAGTCATCTTCTGAGTAGTCTGTCCGATCTTACTCGTGTATATGTAAGTGTAGCCAGCTCGGACCCCCACTCTCTCTGCTCACAACCAACTTGGGTCCGTGGCATGTATTGTATCTCGAACTTGCAATATATGGCTCTTCTACCTTTATCTCCATCCACAGCTTGTTTATCTCCTTGAATTTTTGTTTTCTTTCTTTACTCCATCATCCATGTAATCATCCTCTTGTCCGACTTCATTTTCCGCTGTCCTTCCATGCTCTGTGCTTCCATCGTTCCGCCATCCTTCTTCCATCATGTTCACAGTCACTCCTGGCACTATTCATCCGCCGACTCTGCATCTTCGCATTTGTCTGCCGTTTGTGCACCCTTCATTCGATTCTCCCATGATTTTTTGACGTCATACTCATATACCAACGCGGTGCATGTGAGGTTATCTTCATTTTCCCATGTGGGTTCTTCAAAACCCTTCCACTGTATGAGATATTCTCGCTGTCTTCTTCCATTTCGCGTGCGTGTCTTAACACGAGAATTTACAATTTTCCCCACTTCCCCAGGTCATCTCGACCTGGTTCATACTATGAATCTTCTGGCAACAATTCTTGTTCTATATCTAGCTCATCTTCAACTTTTATACTGTCTTGTGGCCGTTTCATCCGCGAGATGTACGACCTAAGACGTCCGATTTGTACCAACATGAAATTTTTTGTGTTCGTCCCTTGTAGTTTAAGCCGATAGCTTCCGTATCAGATGTGCCAGTTTCTTCACTAATCCAATCTTCTCTAGATCATGATAAAGCCACACCAGTTTTCAAGGTCTGTATTCCGTACGTGTAGTGGTCCATAATCCATCAGCCAGTTTCTCATTATGCTTCTTAGCCCTCTACGCCATCAGTGTCGTTTGGATGAACTCAGCTTGCGCTCTGGCTCGTTATTGATGATTCACCTGTTACTATCGCCATTCCAAAGCTTCTTTTCTGGTAATGATCCATCTTTGGGAGGTATCATTGCCTCCATTGTCGTTCGTGCGTTCCATCCATGTACCAAATAGAAAGGAGTTTGATGATGCTGTAAGCTTACGGAAGTATTGAGCGCCAATTCCAACTGATGTACATATCATCCCAATCTCGTTGCTCTGGGTCTGAACCGTAACATTTGATCGCCTTGATCACTGTCTGCACTGATCGCTCTTGTTTACCATTGCTTGTGGTCTGTATGCGAAAGTTGCCGTTGTTTCTGTTTTTCATACGGTTGAATCTTCGGAATACTGAACTCATGAATCTGGGGTCTCTATCATGTCGTATGATCTCTTGCGCATCAAATCTCTTGAATACGCCTTTTATGTATGCCCCTGCTACGTTTTGTGCCGACGTGGAACTCATGGGTACGATTACGATATATCTAAAGAACACACAGATGTAACATAGCAACGCTTCGTGTCCTTCGTAAGTCTTGGGTAGAGGTAAAGCGAAATCCATAGTTAACACTTGAAACGGTCTCGCTGCAACCATGTTTCCACTTGATAGTCCTTCGTATCTCGGCTTTCCTTTAGCTGTCGCACAGTCTTCACACGAAGCTATGAAACTTTTAATTTGGGCGTACATACCCCTCCAATAATACCTACTCATCAAACGTGCATAAGCTTTTGAAGTTCCCTGATGTGCACCGCTTCCCGCTTCGGTGTGGTATGCATGCAAAATATATTCACGTAGCACGTCCGGAACGACTATCGCAGCGTATCGTCTTTGCTTATATTACCAATCGGACGGTAATATAACACCCCAGCTGCGCCCATTACATAACCCGCTGATATTCGTGCCACCCGTTTTAGTGCACTTGTAGATGGCAATAACTCTTCTTTTCTACTCAGATAGGCGACGATCTGAGCACATCATGTATCTGTCTTCTGTGCTCTCGCTATTCTGTGAAATCGCTCCTTCTGCGCCTGCACTATCATGCGCTCATCAGTGACCTCTGTCGTGCTCTGCTTCGTTTTTTTTTACAGAATGCTCAGCACTGTTCTTACTCTTGGTTTGCCAGTGTCGTTATTGCTTCTGTTGTTTAATCAAGATCCGAGTCACCACAGAAACTTGTCTTATCTCCTTCTGATCTTCTCCTTCCTCCTTTCCTTCGTCATTTATTCCATCCATCTCCGGATTACACAAAGTAACGTCAACCTGTTCGCTCCCATCCGCCGTTCGATACAACAGTTCAGGGAGGGTGTTTAGCAGCTGTAAATTCGTCCTTTCTTCCACCGAAGTAATCTCTCCGGACGACAAAGACAGCATTGCCTTATGCGTCAACAAATCCGCTGGTTGATTGTACTTACGTGCAACATGGACCAGGCTAATGACATCGAGCTCCGAGAGTAGTTTTTTCACTCTGTTTAACCAGACTGCCAATGTTGCTTGATTGCACCTAAATCCCCGCTAACTTATCCGATTACAATACGAGAATCTTCACACACACTCGCCTCTTGTATCTTGTACCGTTTAGCAAGTTCAAGAGCTCCGATCAGTCCATGATACTCACTCTCGTTCACCGTCAATTCTGATTTAATGTTGTATTCGGCTGCTACTATATCCCAATTCGGTAATTTCCACAAAATCATACCGAATGAGCCAAGCTTCTCGCCTTTTAGCGTTACCGTCCCGTCGAAGGTTAGCACAAAACCATCACTCCTTCGATCTAACTCGGGGATCGGTCTCATCACCGGTATATTCTTCTGGGTTTTGAGAGGTGCTATATCTTCCAGCACATCGTCGATATTCTTCCACGGAATAATAGCAGCTGACATGATGGCTGGTAGGCCTGCCGCCCCTTGTTCCCCACGAATAATCTCCAAAGACCACGGAGATAACATGGCAGCCCATGAATTACTCGTCCAGTCAAACGTTTTGACGTAAACAACCATTTATAGTCGAATATCTAGTAAACGCTATGACATGTTGAAAATGGCTCGTGTCGTTCAAGACCTTCAATAAAGCTAAAGCTTTTTTTTGCCCCACTCCAAAGAAATTTGTAGGGTTTTTAAACATCTCCATCCCCACAGTCAGCTTCTTTGTTAAATTAGTATGGAGCACTGATATGTTATCTCCACTATTCATCATCAATGGGAGTTCCACATCGTCAGCTGCTCCATGCACATAAACTTGCGTCGCATCATGGGGTTTTGGGTCTTGCTCTATGTACCAGCCTCGTCTCTTCCCTTCTTTGCGCTGACCAAAGTAACAGTTGCAGTACACTTTCCTGCTTGGTTTGGATCTCTCTCCTTTATGTGCCCCTCTTCATTGCGGTTTTCTGTTTTTTCTTCTTGATTGTCTTTCATTTTCTCTTCTTGATTGTCTTCTAGTTTTTCTTCAATTTCCATTTTTTGATTTCGTAAATATCCACATATTTACGAAATATCAAATATTCATCACACGTGTTGCTTCTTGTGCTTCCGCTTCAGCAACTGGTGCGTCTTCATATGCATTATGCAAGCCAGTCCTTGTTATTTTTCATGTTTTTCTTGGTTTTGCTGATGGACATTGGTTGTTTGGTCTCACGGCCGCCCCTCTTCCCTCGATAGCATTCACGACACACTATGGGGCTAGCCATTTAACTGTTCTGACACTTCTTGCTGCGACACTTCTCCGGTTTTCGGTTTTGTTCGTAGGTCGGCCATTTTTTCGACAAAAGGTCGTCAATAATTAATAGTATGACCTTGCATGTTGCAATGTTCAAAGTTGCCATAACAAGTATCGGTCATGTCCTCGCCGGTTGCAATGATCGCATACCTTGACTGTAGATGGGTGTTAATTGTTCCCCGTCTGTGCACGTACTGGTTTTTGTTCCCGTCTTGAGCTTTGACGTGTCTCTTGTGACGGAGATGGTTCTCGATCCACTCGATTTACCGCAGGAGTAAAGTTTTCTGTCATGGTATCTGCTTTCCGTCGGTTTCCAGAAGTCTTGCTTGACAGGACTCATACATCATCAGGTTGGAATCCGGATCTTCTATGCTATCAAACAGTGCACTACTGTATGTGATCGTCCAACGCCAAAGAGTCGCCCTTCCCATGGAAACTAATCCCGGCTCTTAATGCAGCTGTATTTAACCGATACAAATAATTGGATGCGAGTTCATCATGCTTTTGCGTCAGTTTGTAATATGTCAGACGGGGAGGGGTCTTGTCCAAGTAATACTTCTTTCTGAAACTTTTTAATAACAGTGTCCAGTTATACTTGGTGCTATTATCCAATTGCTTGTACCACCACTTAGCCGGATTAACAATATTATCCACGAACATTGCTGCATGGCGTCTCATCCGGATATATTTGCAATGTGTAGGAATTTTGAAAGCCACGCTCGTGCATCCTCCACCCCTCCTTTGTCACAATCAAATGTTTTAATGGATTTTTGCAATACAGTTGTCACAGGGCGTCCGGTCCCTTGCCAAGTCGTTCCGTCTCGGGCCGTAAACTCAATATCGCCTTCCTCTTCTGATTCCTCACTAGCAAAAGAACGTTTGAAATGCTTTCGGGTGGATGCTCGCACTGTAAGAGGAGTTTTCCCTGTTGCCAACGTGGAAGATACATTCGCCAGCTGTTCTAAGCTTAGGTTACCGTCCTGCATTAATTTCATCAATGACTCCACTACCGGAGAATCTGACCGGTTACTGGGGCAGCTGACATAATGTCATCTTCGTCTGAGGAAAACTCAAGTTTCTACGTGACGTTTTGATTGCTTATTCTTCAATATACCATCTAGACCTTCTTAATTCCACTCAACATCTTCGTGCACTAACTTGTTTAAAGCCGGTGGTCTCGGACCTTTTTGGGGTGTATGTTCTACATCAGCCACCACTCGATATGTGGGAGTAATTGTGCTATCCAAACCTTCATTCCGATAGTTCAGTATGGAGGTTTCCCACTGATATTCCGCTAGTAGCAATGAAGCCATAAGTCCTATGTCGTGAGCTGGGCGTTCAGGGCCAGACCATAGATATCTTCGAATTTTTCTCTGCGACACATCTCGTATCCACACTTGTGTAGCAACTCCTCAATATATTCAATTGATTCTTCTAGAGAGCCAAATGTGACGATGTCGGTATTCATATGAAATCCAGGTTTTGCCTCTCGTATCTTGCATATTTTATAGAAGGAAAACCATGGTGTGGAATCCCCAGGCATCTAGAGGATGTTTGATATCTCGCGCATGCCTCAGAAAATGTATACGTCCTATTGGGGTCATCTTGTGAAACCTGTAATTGAAAACATAATTGGATCTGTACATGCACTCTGACCGCCCCTTCTCCAAAATCTTCTGCACGTCTTTTGGACATTTTTTCTGTGTAAACTTGTCGTCTCTAAGTCCCGGGCCGCGGCACCAGTTGTCGTAGAGTAACTTAAATCTTACAAAGTTACTCCGAAAACAAACGAATCTCTTAAAAGTTTTATTCCCAGAAACTTAAGCTTGGAGACTGACAGTATAAGCCAATTGTACACTTAAAGTGAAGAAATGACAAAAGTAGCCCTTCGACCAGTCCTTTCGGAGATACGACGTTGGCTTGCGTTAACGGCGAGTGTTTCTTGGTATTCGGTTATTCAAGTTGGTCTTGTGTGTAAAGTTTTGCGTCCGTCGAGCAACTTGGTTACGAGTAGTCAGCGCTTAAAAAAAGGGGGGGGTATTTAGAAGTGAGATATAGAAGTACCTTTACCAGGTTACTCCATATCACTACTTCCTACTTATGTAGTCCTACTTATATATTTCTACTTATGTATTCCCACTAATGACTGTTTCCTTTTAAATTGTTCTTTCAACCAATCCGAAAATAGAACTTCCATAGAGTGAAAATTCATTCACTCTATCGCACTGCTGCACTTTATGTGCATAAAGACCTTAAGTTGCGGGGCGGTAATCAATTATCTCAGGCTAGGAAAGCGCTTGAAATACTGAAGCAACATCTAGTAGAAGCACCTTTGTTACGACATTTGCAGAGAAACAAGTCGTTCACAGTCGTAATTTACACGAATCAGTGGCTTTTGGAGCAACGATGTGTCAGGACCATGACGGAGTTTTACATCCCGTACGCCTCATAAATAAAGTAACTAAAGATGCGGAAACAAGATATACGGAGGCAGAAAAAAAAGCTTTAGAAGGCCTCGAACGACACGAGCCATTTTCGTTACGGTGAACATGTCATAGTGTTTACTAGATATTCGACTATAAATGGTTGTTTACGTCAAAACGTTTGACTGGACGAGTAATTCATGGGCTGCCATGTTATCTCCGTGGTCTTTGGAGATTATTCGTGGGGAACAAGGGGCGGCAGGCCTACCAGCCATCATGTCAGCTGCTATTATTCCGTGGAAGAATATCGACGATGTGCTGGAAGATATAGCACCTCTCAAAACCCAGAAGAATATACCGGTGATGAGACCGATCCCCGAGTTAGATCGAAGGAGTGATGGTTTTGTGCTAACCTTCGACGGGACGGTAACGCTAAAAGGCGAGAAGCTTGGCTCATTCGGTATGATTTTGTGGAAATTACCGAATTGGGATATAGTAGCAGCCGAATACAACATTAAATCAGAATTGACGGTGAACGAGAGTGAGTATCATGGACTGATCGGAGCTCTTGAACTTGCTAAACGGTACAAGATACAAGAGGCGAGTGTGTGTGAAGATTCTCGTATTGTAATCGGATAAGTTAGCGGGGATTTAGGTGCAATCAAGCAACATTGGCAGTCTGGTTAAACAGAGTGAAAAAACTACTCTCGGAGCTCGATGTCATTAGCCTGGTCCATGTTGCACGTAAGTACAATCAACCAGCGGATTTGTTGACGCATAAGGCAATGCTGTCTTTGTCGTCCGGAGAGATTACTTCGGTGGAAGAAAGGACGAATTTACAGCTGCTAAACACCCTCCCTGAACTGTTGTATCGAACGGCGGATGGGAGCGAACAGGTTGACGTTACTTTGTGTAATCCGGAGATGGATGGAATAAATGACGAAGGAAAGGAGGAAGGAGAAGATCAGAAGGAGATAAGACAAGTTTCTGTGGTGACTCGGATCTTGATTAAACAACAGAAGCAATAACGACACTGGCAAACCAAGAGTAAGAACAGTGCTGAGCATTCTGTAAAAAAAAACGAAGCAGAGCACGACAGAGGTCACTGATGAGCGCATGATAGTGCAGGCGCAGAAGGAGCGATTTCACAGAATAGCGAGAGCACAGAAGACAGATACATGATGTGCTCAGATCGTCGCCTATCTGAGTAGAAAAGAAGAGTTATTGCCATCTACAAGTGCACTAAAACGGGTGGCACGAATATCAGCGGGTTATGTAATGGGCGCAGCTGGGGTGTTATATTACCGTCCGATTGGTAATATAAGCAAAGACGATACGCTGCGATAGTCGTTCCGGACGTGCTACGTGAATATATTTTGCATGCATACCACACCGAAGCGGGAAGCGGTGCACATCAGGGAACTTCAAAAGCTTATGCACGTTTGAAGAGTAGGTATTATTGGAGGGGTATGTACGCCCAAATTAAAAGTTTCATAGCTTCGTGTGAAGACTGTGCGACAGCTAAAGGAAAGCCGAGATACGAAGGACTATCAAGTGGAAACATGGTTGCAGCGAGACCGTTTCAAGTGTTAACTATGGATTTCGCTTTACCTCTACCCAAGACTTACGAAGGACACGAAGCGTTGCTATGTTACATCTGTGTGTTCTTTAGATATATCGTAATCGTACCCATGAGTTCCACGTCGGCACAAAACGTAGCAGGGGCATACATAAAAGGCGTATTCAAGAGATTTGATGCGCAAGAGATCATACGACATGATAGAGACCCCAGATTCATGAGTTCAGTATTCCGAAGATTCAACCGTATGAAAAACAGAAACAACGGCAACTTTCGCATACAGACCACAAGCAATGGTAAACAAGAGCGATCAGTGCAGACAGTGATCAAGGCGATCAAATGTTACGGTTCAGACCCAGAGCAACGAGATTGGGATGATATGTACATCAGTTGGAATTGGCGCTCAATACTTCCGTAAGCTTACAGCATCATCAAACTCCTTTCTATTTGGTACATGGATGGAACGCACGAACGACAATGGAGGCAATGATACCTCCCAAAGATGGATCATTACCAGAAAAGAAGCTTTGGAATGGCGATAGTAACAGGTGAATCATCAATAACGAGCCAGAGCGCAAGCTGAGTTCATCCAAACGACACTGATGGCGTAGAGGGCTAAGAAGCATAATGAGAAACTGGCTGATGGATTATGGACCACTACACGTACGGAATACAGACCTTGAAAACTGGTGTGGCTTTATCATGATCTAGAGAAGATTGGATTAGTGAAGAAACTGGCACATCTGATACGGAAGCTATCGGCTTAAACTACAAGGGACGAACACAAAAAATTTCATGTTGGTACAAATCGGACGTCTTAGGTCGTACATCTCGCGGATGAAACGGCCACAAGACAGTATAAAAGTTGAAGATGAGCTAGATATAGAACAAGAATTGTTGCCAGAAGATTCATAGTATGAACCAGGTCGAGATGACCTGGGGAAGTGGGGAAAATTGTAAATTCTCGTGTTAAGACACGCACGCGAAATGGAAGAAGACAGCGAGAATATCTCATACAGTGGAAGGGTTTTGAAGAACCCACATGGGAAAATGAAGATAACCTCACATGCACCGCGTTGGTATATGAGTATGACGTCAAAAAATCATGGGAGAATCGAATGAAGGGTGCACAAACGGCAGACAAATGCGAAGATGCAGAGTCGGCGGATGAATAGTGCCAGGAGTGACTGTGAACATGATGGAAGAAGGATGGCGGAACGATCCACCAGACTGTCTGACACTGCGGTTGTATCATTAGATACAGCCGGATTACTCACAGGGTGATCA
>MIQA02003388.1:0-25100 GCA_001887855.2 Sclerospora graminicola | reverse complement strand
CTAAAATGCTGCATTCATTGCATGAGAAAAGAACATGATTGAATATTTCGCTTCTGATGCCATTTTATATTTTATCGTTGATCAGTTTTTACTTTCAGCTGATGAGTGATCGCGACGAAGACGAAACCTTTTTAAATGGACAAAAAATAACAAAAATAATAGAATGTGCTGTAAAAAATTCTGTGGTTAGTGTAAAGGCTAGGTCTTCCTAGAGTCATGACGTCGGGTCATGACTGTAAATGGCGCTCTTGGTAAGAGTGATAAGGCCATTCCCTTAGGACCAATAAAAAGACACTAAAAATTGTCAATGAAGTCACATTGTTAGTTCTCGAAGTCCGTCGAGAAACTATTGTGTTAAAAATTCAATGCGCCTACCTCTGCTTTGATCATGTGCCCAATGTACCTATACTTCTCTATGTTTATCAGTTTTGATGCTCTGCAAGGCACTACTAATAGCGTTGAAAGCTTGATGAATGAGCACACGTTGCTATTGCGTTCGTATGCAGGTTTACGGCATTTGCCTGTAATAAAAAAATCGTTCCGATAAAATCGAGGCCAAAAGCAGCAACATAGTAAGACAGGTCCATGCAACCTGAAAACGATAAAATTCGCTTCACCTCCTCAATGAGAGCAACAAAGACCGTGTGAGACTGCTGTTTATTGCTGCAATTGTGACCTAAAGAACGAAGTATCTTTTTAGATGCTATTATAAATTGTGATCGTTTAAAAGATTTCATAAATTGATTGGAGTCTATTGTTCTCTTGATCATTCCTGTCATTTGTTATTGGTGTTCGGGGTCATTTGTTTAATTCCTGTTATATTCGTTTATAATTTGTATCCTTTGTTTATTTTTGAAGGATTTAGTTTACGTTTTTAGCTCTGTCTCGCGACGAAGCGCTAGTGAAGGTTGGTGGTTTACCAAAACGGAGTCTTTTTTAACTCCTTTTTCTACATGAGGATGTCGGAAAATAGCTACTATTTGATTAAACGTGTGCCGGTGGACAAGAAAGATACTTTTTATGAGATATACAATTTATAGTAACCAGACTGACAACTCTCCTGTTTTATTTGCTACTTTTGATATTAACTGTTAGTCGTTGATAATATATTTATTCCTATCAATGTCGGCAACGTACGTGCTCTCATCAGATGTTGCCTAAAAATTGAGAAACGCACTGAACATTTCTACTGTTATCTGGATGTACTGGTGTATGGCTGTCATCATCATGACGGAAAAGCGCATCCAATGCTACGATTCTATGCAGGGTAGTGGTGCTTCCTACATTTAAGTTTTAATGCGGTTAATTACACTCTTTACGCACTTGTTTTGACTGTTTTTTTTCATTCGCTAGATATTTACACGACGAGTTTGAACATAAAAGGAAGACAATGTTTGATGAACAAGGCTAGAAAATGGTTACTACCACGCTCGACTCGCCTTCCCAGACGAAAGGATCTGATTGGGGGTGTCTTTTTATGTATCTTTGAAGACTACATCTCTCAAAACTTGATACGTCGTAGTATACTGAAGCTCAAATGCTATCCATTTAACTGGGTGTGCTTTAGCCACTGACTTTCAAGCAAATGGATATTCCATTCCATAGGTATCGCATGGTTCGTCACATCACACGAGGTTACGTTCCACTAAAAGAAGGACTTTAAATAACGATATCCAACTAATTCAGTGGACAGCAGAAGACTGCATAGCTTCTCATGAACTTGTCGGTTTGGTTTATACATTTTCTGGTTTTATTATTGATGACATGAGTACTCAAGTCTTTCATCATAAATAGTGCAGTACCGCCTGCACAAGCGTCGAAATGAGTGCGGCGATCAAGAAAATTGTATCATGGTGAATTATCATTGTAACTAAATTTGGTCGGGTTGAAGAATGAGACTTGACACCATTTGTATCAATACAGACCTCTATGCTGAAAGAATGAAAAAATACTAGCCCGACGCCAATTTGTTGTGGCAACGACTTGCAACATCTTTTTGCGCTTCCTCTCTTTTGTGGTGGTGTTCTCAAACGCTGTAGTTTCTGTCCTAAGAATGAATCCTCCTGAAGATGGGGAGTGCGATTTTTTTTTTGACCCCCTTTTCAGCTGAGTTCTAGTGTGCATAGATGTGTCTATCTGAAAGTGAAATCCAACTTAATTTCCCTCCAGAGGCATTCCTAACGGGGTCGTGGGTCATGACCGCAAAGAATTCATGGGTTTTCATTGGTTCAAACGGGGGTACTCTTTTTTTGGCCATGACCCGTGACTCGAAGGTGGGGTCATGACCCACCTTGAAGTCATGACCCCACCGGAGTGTACATTAATAATGACAACGTATATACTTTCCGGTCATTTGCCAGTGCCGTTCATGAGCTATTCCTTCGCGCGAGGTCTAATTACATTTTCTAGCTGTCAAAACTGCGCATTAGAAATGAGATAGCGTGGTGCATACTGAAGGGACCACTACGAGTCAAGTTTACAAACTACAATCACACGATAGCCGCATGCATGAAACACCGCAACTTTTATATCAACCAAATGATCCACGGCCTAACAATTGTAGGTCAGACAGAGGTTGTACGAGACGATTTCATCATGGGGCTGTCTTTCGTTGTGACCTTTCTACACCAATGGGTCATAACCCTCTTAGGAACGCATTTGAAACCCACACCCATTTTTGTTCATCAATATCCATGGCAGACTGAGGGGCATTCCTAACGGGGTCACAATCCTCGGGTCACGGGCCCATATGTTTTGAAATACATATGGGCCCGTGCCCCGTTAGGAATGCTCCTTGGATACCGGTATTGATGAACAAAAATGGGGATTGATAATTTGCATAGATTTTGATAAGTACGACTTGTATACACAGATACAGCACGTGAACTACGGTGATGTCTAGTGCACCTGTTGAAAACACTTGAATGGTATTTACAGGTTTTAGAGCCCAGAAATCGGTCTCTCGGGGTATTTTCTTTCCTGATTTGATAAAGCTCTGATCGAAATAGCTCCCCGGAACCAACCTAGGGAGACGATCACACTTCTCCCGCCGGTCGTAGGTCCGAACGAAGGCTTGGTCGTCATAAGTTTTGATGTGTTACAAAAGGTGTTAGGGTGTATAGTGCTCTTTTGTGGAAATTGCCTGAATGGTCCATGATTGCAGCCGTCTGGGACTATGCACCTGGTATCTCGATTGTATTCTAACAGTTATACCTCCTTTGGACATTTCCACGAAAAAGCATTTGCTGTGAGATTAGTATAACCTCACAAATTTTATGGTCTGTTTTAATTTTCAATTGCGCGCCATTTTTGAGGAGTTGGCTAGTAAAAAACTGTCCGGAATGTCGACCTCAGGGACACCGAAGAAAGACGTTTTGATACCACACTCAAAGATCTCGCTCTCAACTTGATACATAAAAAGAAAGTGCGGCATGATCGTGACTGTCCAGGCTAAGGAGGAAAGAAGAACTTTTAACCGCACAAGCGGCGTTTTCGACTGTGAAACTCGACACCAGAAAAAATCTTTTTGAAAGCCCGACATAAGTATGATGCGTGGATCCGTTACGTCCGGAAGAGATTACTGGAAAATACGGGTGACGACATTATTACGGCGTTGTTCAGTCAAATCAGTAAAGACAAGCCCGAATTGGCCACGATGCTTGGAGACCATGCGTTTCTGAACGATAAGCGATATCATCCAAAACAGCAAAATCATGTGGTGGTCATCTGGCAGAATCATTTAGTGCCATGCAAGCAGCAGACAGTTTTCAAGGGTGTCGTCAGTGCTACAATAATAGACTAGACGCGTCTTCATCTGGAGTTGCTCTAAGTATGCCGCTCGACCAGCGTCTATGATACGCTTGCATTTTCGTCCCAAAACAGCACGATCTTCTTTGCTAACAATTCGAATCACCACAAACACACATCCGGTAAGGAACTTCGATGCTTAATTTCAGTTGGAAGTTACCATTCACAAACCTGATGCCAAGAATGTGTTCTACTGCATCACCTTCGAGACCCATGCCGCAGGTCGTCCAAGATGTCATGCTAGTAAACAATTTGAACTCGTTGGCCTTGAACCCGTGGGCTTGGAAAAACACGGGGTTGACGTAATCCTCCCATTCGCAAACGTGATGACAGCAAAGTGCAATCGCTAACCCCTTGACGCTAGAACTGATTGAAGACGGCATATTTCGAGTAAGAGGTACCTTGACGTCGTTGGACGCTGGTTCCGAAACTTGAGCGATAGCTCGAAGAGATAAATCTGTAGCTACCCCGCATAGATGCTTGGACATGCATACGATGGGTTTGTTCGAAATTTCTGGTATGCCGTCTAAGTTCAGATGGCGAATATCGATTTTTGCACGCATGGAGGTAGATTTATCGTTTGGCGATTTCTTGTCATTTCCTATAAATCGATCAGCCTTACCTCGCGTGTGTGCCCTATCAATTAATACATACAGGCTGTCTGGAAACATCTGAGCCAGCGCCAATGACAGCATACCTCGTCCAGCACCAAGCTCCACAAAGGCTGCATTAGAGTCTTGCAGTAACTTCACTTGCTCCATATGTCCAATAATTGACGCCTGCTGCTCAATATGCCTTAACAGGCTTTTTGACGCACCTGCTCTTTTCTTCTCATCGAAAAGCTGGTCGCAGCACTCATGGCGAAGTTTCTCCAACGCGAGTTCGCCAACACAGGATTCATATGCCGCTTCAATACGTTTTCGCAAATCTGCAAAATCAAGAGCAGCTAGCATGTCAATAAGTCCTTGTTGTTCTTCTACTGACGGTGCTGAGTGTTCATTCAATCCCTCTTTATCAGTTGCAAGTTTCGGTTCTGCTCCACCATTACATAATACTTCATGGTTTTTACTTGCGCAATGAGTACCAGAGTTGATGTTGTGGCTGTAGTACGGCAATTTTTTCATAATATCGGCGTCTTTGACGCGATTGCACACCAAAACGTGCTTAGCTAGATCAAACTCGTATACAGTGTGTGAAGCGTCGACAGGACACGGCACGCGGTGTCGTGTCGTAGCCTTATATTTTTGCGTCTTTTTGCTTGAACTTAGGTCAGCACTAGGTACGTGGTTGCCGCAGAACAGCGATCCTGGCACTCTGCAGCAGGAAATCAAGTTTAAAGTTTGCAATCTTCTCATCAAAACATGACACAGTTTACCTCGAGATATTGCAGTAGCGGTTTTTGCGCACAATTTTAAACATGCAGCGATCCCATTGACCTCCATCTTTTGCTGCAGTTTTCATCTGCTTGCGTCGCTTTCTTTCCATGTCATGAGAGAGCTGCTCGACGCAACGCTTTGGTTCCATTTGTATATTGCTGATCAATGATTGGATGAAAAATGTCTATGTATTATAAGAATGGAAGACAATGCAGAGCTCCAGGTGCTGTGCTTCCACGTCGATAACAACATGCACTTTTGACTTACATGGTTTGTGTAAATTTTCTGTGACGCACATCGCTTGACGTTACGAAAGAGTGAAGAAATCACAGTCTTACTGGTAAATGAGTTTCCCTATTAGGTGATCTGTTTGTGCAAAGTCTCATATTCCAAGTGTTTTTTTACAGTCCATTTTTGTGGATAACATTCAGCTCATAGACCGACCAGGAGAGGTAAAATCCTTCACTATCGCATTGCCCGGTCCGCACTCTATTGTCCTCCTTGTTCATCTGCCTCGAGGATATCCGTCCCACCGATGCTCCTGTAGCTGAAGTTTTACGAATCATTCGGGCTCACAAACACTCAAAGGAATGAAATTTTAGCAGAACTGGTATTACATCGATCAATGAAAAGTGTTTTACTCTATGACTAACACTTCTGGTGAATAGGCAGCTATCTATATGCGCTCGAGCGGCCAAGTCTGTCTATACGAGTGGATTGAACATGTTAGAGAAAAATACGCCACTGCCGAGCTGGACAATACGGTAGATTGTGATGTCAGTGATCAAGAGAGGGCAGTAATTGATTTTAAACATGATGCTATCGAGTCTTTTGAGGTGGACTCACAAACCCTCCGTCCCCGTGTTCGGACAGCGCAATTGCAGCGTGATGTAGAACGTGAAGCTGTGCTTGCCAATCTGATAGTGCACGGTACAGCGATCGTTGACCGTAAAAGTACCTTCATTGCGCATGCATGTCCTGTCAAGTGTGTTGAGGACGTGCGCTCGTTTGTCGCTCTGTTACTTGACGATCGGAAGATTGAACGAGCACTTCACAACATGCTGGTGTATCGAATCGTTGGCGAGTATATAATTAAGGATAACGATGAGGACGGAGAAAATGGAGCTGGCACTAAACTTTCATGCCTGCTAGAGCTACTGAAAGCCAAGAACGTGGCGGTAGTGGTAACGCGATGGTACGGAGGTATAAAACTTGGTCCGGATCGCTTTAAGCACATAAATGCATGCGCGCGACAGGTACTGGAAGAAAATGGGTTTCTGGACGATTCCAACCTCCACAACGGCGCCAAAAAGAAAAACAAGCGGTAGCTCAGGAATAAAAGCTATCGGTATTGAAGCCAAAAGAAGTTCAAATTGTTCTTGTTTTGATATATTAATGCATCCTCCGTTCAGGACTTGGTAAGGATGTTACAATGCTTTATAAAATGCGGTTCCCCATCGCCGATGCAATGAGCATTAGTGCCATGTCCACCGTGACCTCAGCCCCAATACCCGGCGCCAGTTTTGGGTTTACCTCAACCATGTCCAGGCCAACCAACAAATTAGTCTCCGCCACAGCTTCCGCTACGTAGTGCGCTTCGCGCCACGTGAGCCCACCACGCACGCGTGTACCCGTAGAAGGTGCGACCAACGGGTCTACTGCGTCAATGTCGTAACTCACATGGAGTGGGCGCTGCTTCTTGCCACTTAAATAATCAAGCGCCATTTCCATGGTCTTACCAATACCGTGACGATCGACGTCTTGCATAGTAAATGCCTTGATTTCTTTCTCACGAATAACGCGTCGCTCAAACTGATCAATATCGCGCAAACCAACATAAACTAGTTGCTCCGGTTTCATTGAAGGTCCATTGACAAGCCACTGAAAGCCTGGGATTTTCGAACAGTCAATCATATCATCCATGAGGAACGAAATGGGCATGCCATGCATATTTCCAGACTCCGAGCCCGCCGGGGTGTTAATATCAGCATGAGCATCCACCCAGATTACACCAGCATCTGAGTGTACCGACAGTAAACCAGCGAGCGATCCAGCCCCAATTGTGTGGTCACCCCCCAACACCAAGCAGAACTTGCCTTCCTCCGCTTTCTGCTTGTACATCTGGTACAACTGTTTCATTCCGTTGCCAACTAGTACACATATTTTAGTCCCTCAAACGGCATCCAAAATATTTGAATATCACTAACCAGCAAAACACTGTTTGGCTTTGCCGTAGCGAGGGTCCAGCACTGGATCGTCAAGGGATGGCGGAGCAAAATCGAGGTTACCATTTTCCTCCACGGACCAGCCCAAATTTACGAGCAACTTATGAAGGCCCGCCCCCCTTAATTGGTCAGGACCACCATCGGTACCCGGCAAAGGTTGGCCGTCTAAACAACGGAATATTAAAGTGTTAAGATTGCAAAATGGCTGCAAAATAGTTATTGGTAGCACACACAAGTCATAGGCGCTCCGATCACTGAAACGGTCTGTGGAAGACTCAGCAGCGCGTTGCGCTGGGATGTTGCGTGAACGTACGGACGCACTTGATCTGATTTGCAGAAGGACGTGCTACAGATAGCGCGCTGCTGCACGCGGTGGAAGATTGCCTTGCGCTGCATACTGAAAGATTTAAGATATGTAAAGATGTGACGGACCTTATATATACAAATATTTGACCAATGATGCATTGGCATTTAGTAGACTTATTTTTATTAGAGAAAATTGCGAAAGGTGATACAAATCCCGAAGAAAAACGATGAGGTAATTGTTGGAATATTACTACCGTATACCATCTGTCTTAGCCGACACACACGGGAACAATAAATGCCTGCACATGCTGATGATTTGATTTGGAATGTTTTTGAAAAGTTTTAATAAGAAAATGGGTAATAGATTTCGGACAAAACGACACAGCTGGGCAAATTTGAAGGTCACAATGATGATCAAAAAGGGGTTTACACTGCCACCCCCCCCAGATCATTAATATGTAGGTGGCCTGTGGCCTCCATTTTCACTGTGTTTCATTTGGCCACGCGCCATTGATTTGACAATTGTGCGATGTCCACTCAAATGTGTCACAATTGACTTTTTTGTATCCCTAATCAAAACTGATCGACTGTGATTGGCTGAGAGTTTGTGTTGGTTATAACAATTTGTATGATATGACAGACGTTATACGGTAAGTAAATTTAAATTGATACCTATTTATACTATTATCCTATTTTGGACTATTTTTGAATTAGTCACGAGAGGTTATGGTACGGTCCCATAATAGTTGAAACTACTGACACACCTCGCATGCATGGATGCATAGGCTAGGAAACTAATCACTTTTTAATATATTTTATATTACCAACGTCCCTGTTTCTGTTTGCCTTGGATTACGCTGGCTGAATATTACCTGAAGATTGCGCGTGTTTCTCTGTATAGACACAAGTTTATCAGCTTCAACTTCAAGTTATAGCCAGTTTCAACATTAATTTGGTCGAAATCACGCTTACGCTATTTTGTGGAATTTTGACATTGGAATCAGCAACCTCGAACAGGTTATGATCCCAAATGGAGGTGAACAAATTGATGACAAGAAGCCCAAGGAGGTCACTCAAGCAGGTTTAGGAGCAGAAGGAGCAATGCTTTTAGAAATGCTACAAACATTTACGGATCGTTTGGACAAAATTGGAGTCAACGAGTCAAAATATCAATTTAATAACTCTGTGAGGCTCGGTACTAAGATGCGCATGGCATCTTTCGATAGTACGCCTGAAAAGAAACCTTTTGGATATATAGAGAATTTCGAAATATCAATGAGGCAAGACCACCGGTGCAAATTTGCAACCAGCGCCTGGACAAGGATATAATGCGCCTGAAATGAGGGCACCACCGACGCACAACTACAACTCAGCGCCGCTACAAGTGTTCAAGACACTATCTGCCAAGGACTACAACTTATCGATTAGAGTTTTCGGTGTCAGAAAGTGTTTCGTGGACTTGGAGCTAGTTTTAAGGAATGGGGGACAAGATTTATTCGCCAAGTATCTATTGCCGAATCTGCATGCGGTTACGCATGGAGCGAAGAGATCAAGGTGGATCTCTTGGGACATTACCTCGCTGGTACTGCGGAAAATTACTACAACAGACATGTTGATTTTTGGTGGAAGGAACACCCAACATTGGTGCCCGTGATGAACAAAATGCTGAACGCTTTTCACACGACAATAACGCCTGCAAAATCAGTTAAATTGTTCTCGAGTAAAAATCATCCAAGAAGAAGTTGGAACGAGCTACCTGTATTTAGTGGCGATTTCCGAAGCCGTCGGAGGCAGTGAAGGCTTGGTACTCGAAAACGTCATTCATGACGCTTCGCCTGAACTGAAAATGATACTTATGGCGAAGTATAATCACACAAGAACGGATTTCTTGAGGCAAGACGAAGAACTTTGCCAATTTCGCGGGTGCAGTAGAAAATGACAGCAAAAATCCGAAACAAGTTGGAATCGAATCGGTGAATTATATTGAAAACAAACCAAAGCTTAAAAAATGCGCAAATTGTGGAAAGGTCGGTCACGTACAAGCGAAGTGTCGAAGTACAAACAGCAACAACAAAAAGGTAGATTTCACACGTACTGTCTCGTCATGTTGCCAAGACGTAAACAAAGTCAAGTGGATTTTAAAGTCCGGTGCAAGCATGCATCTTGTGAATAACCCAAGCTTCTAACAAGACGCGGAATAATGATTTTCAAGCAGATGGAAAAACACTGAACGTCTCGAAAAAGGGCTGGATTCAGATCCGAGTAAACGCAGGAGAAATTACGAACAATATCCGGATTGAAGAAGTTTATTACGTCAAAAATCTTGCTAGGAACAATTTTTCCTAAGGTCTCTTGGAGGAAAAGGGGTGCGAGATGGTCTACATGCATGGACGAAGACTGATGAGCCATCGAGCGACGAACAAGCCTATGTTTGAGATTGACAAGATACTCGCAGCTAACGTCAAGTTGGAAAACCAAAGAAAACCGATGGAAATACAGTTTTTTGATATTGGAAGAAAGTGAAATGGAAATTGACAAGGGTTTAGACATACAAAGAGGATCCGTCATGCATTTTCACTCAAGCCTGGGGTATCTGAACTACGATGCAATCGAAAAAGTAGCGAAGGACCCAAAGAGGCATCGAACTAACTGACACGACACGATTAAACTGTCTGACTTGCGCTCAAGGCAAGCAAACAAAAAATGCCAGATCCAAAAGGGACAGTGAAAAAACGCGCCTACGGACAGAATTGGTGGCGTTATTTGGTCAGACCTAAAAGGTCCGATCACTCCCAAAGACAGATTTGGTAATCGCTACATGATAAAAAAATTGATTTCAAGTCCAGCTATATGCGAGTTTTTTTAACAAAAATCAAGGACGTCGCAGCAATTTAGTGCTAACATTATTTGGCTTATTTTGAACGGCAGTATAACTGCAAAATTCACGTATTAAGGACGGATGGAGGTGCGGAATATAAGAACCTTGACGGTTTTTGTAGATACACTGGAATATCCAGGAAGATTAGTGAAGCCGGGAACCAATCAAGCAATGTAAAAGCAGAAAGAATGCACCGAACCATCATGAGCATGGCTCAGTGCATCATATTCTCATGCGGATTAAGGTTAGCGTTTTGGGACGATGTGGTCCCGTATGCCGCTTTCGTAATTAACAGAAGTCCTACAAATGCAAAAGGGAGTTCTCAAGTGAAGTTCTCACTGAAAAAGTTCCTCATCTTGGTGATATAGCGGCTTTTGGTTCGCCATGAACGGTATGCCGGAATCCCGGTAAGAATTGGCTAGAGCATAGGGCCCAGGAAGGAATTATCGTTGGAAAAAGCGAGGAAATTAAAGGTTTCAAGGTGCTGCTTAAATTGAGGCACAAAATGGTCGTCACTAAGCATATAAAAACATCGAAACACTAGACCAAGCGCAGAACAAGCAAATCAAGAAAACTTTATCGGAAATACAAGCGTTGGAAGGAGTGACAGCGCAAGAAGTCGCTGAAGCACAGAAAAAAACAGGTCAAAACACAAGAAAAAGAAGGAGACCTGGGAACGCGAAAGACATCAAACCAAAATCTTCGCAAGAAAAGAGAATCAAGTGTCAAATGATGCAGATCATGATGTGATTGAAGAGCAAGCTCCTGTCGACCAAGGAACGGTGAATCTAATCACTGAAATGGATCCAACAAATTTCACGCAAGCCATGAAGAACATAAACCGCGAGAAATGGAAACTGGTGATTCGAGAAGAAATACACGCTCTCGAAAATAATAACGTGCAGAAAATTGTCGACATGCTCGAGGACTGTAAACCTGTGGTAAAGCGATCGGAAAATATTGGGACCGAAGTGGACCACACATGGCCGTTGATTGGTGACGATAGAACACCCATCAACATATGACGGTTGATGGGTGGGAAAAGGTTGATCACGGTTAAGAGGAAAAGGTGGCGGACAACGGATATTCACGACGTG
The DNA here is from genome assembly GCA_001887855.2 of Sclerospora graminicola. Taxonomy (NCBI): domain Eukaryota; phylum Oomycota; class Peronosporomycetes; order Peronosporales; family Peronosporaceae; genus Sclerospora; species Sclerospora graminicola. Next base: position 13,411 of record MIQA02003388.1, on the reverse strand, counting down.
GAGAAATCAGCCAAGTATTGTCGTTAAGCCCAGTCCCAGACACTGACGGAATGATGGAGATCACGATCACGATCGTTACTACAGTTACTAAGTGAAGTTCCCGTGGATGTAATAAGAAAGAGTGACTGTTGACATGACGTGTCAAGGGCAGGTGACCAGCCGATCTATGAATGGTATAGTGGTTGAAGTTAATCATGACACAAAGTTACGGCCTGATCAGCCTACCATGCCCGAGCAATGAAGATTAGATGAGGAATGAAGTCGGGCATGTGGAGTGACAGGTTGTGTGAGTGATGAGAACCTTTGGTTGGTCCGAAGATGACGTGGCAAGGCCTGATCAGGCCTGATCAGCCGAGATCGGTGTTATATGGTTGTCCTGACGGGGTAAAAAGATCGGAAGTGTGGCTTAGAAGATGAATTGAGTCGTGATGATGACGACCCAGAGCGTTCCCGAGGTGATCAAGGGCTGATCAGCCTGATCACCACCTGATCACTCGGTTGATCACTATGGCGATCGTGATCAGGGCTGATCAGCCTCTGATCAGCGTTCAGATGCAAGGGCAAGTAAGTTCTCGGTTTGGTCGGACTGTATACGAAGTGGACAAGTGCTGAAGAGCAGATCTCAAGTGGTTTCAAGGTCGTTTGTTAAAGATCGGGATGGGCTGAAGATCTTTCGAAGAGTCGGGTCGTGATCAGGGCAGAAGTGGTACAGATCAGCTTGAAGGTGCAGCCAGGATGGGCAAGAGGGTGTTACGCAACCGTGCGACGAAGTAAATAGGTTCGAAGTAAAGGTCAGGCATGAGTTGATGTATGGTACACAGGTATAGGACATTGCATATATAATAACAGGTTTAGATTTTCCCCCTAAAGCAAAGAGTCGCTCCGCCACGTGTGCGGTCATTGGGAGCACAGGGTTGATTAGTCCCCTCTTGCTCAACTATTTCCCGGTTAAGACGCGCTAAGACGCATTTTGGCTTACCGGAAGACCCCCGACGGGTTTGTTTTAGGTGATCGAACCTCACCCGCAACGCGCACGTGTTTGGAACACGTTAATAATATTGGTAAAGGTTTTGTGGAGATAACGTTTGTGGATTACTGTGGAAGATCGTGGATTGATCGCGTTTTCTTGGTTTCGTTATTTCTCTCTCTCATTGGCTGGCCTGATCAGACGAACTTTCCTGATCAGTGCCTAGATACTGAATAAGTGTCGACCCCAACCCGTTCTCCGGTGAAGATTTCCACCCGAGGACACCCCCCGTCTCGAGAAGGTCATCCCCTCCGACCTGATCAAGATCATCGTTTTCGTCACCGAGTCCACCTAAGTGAGTGTAACCACCCCCGATCAACGGGTACACAAGGTGAGATGAAGTTAAACATAGATCCTGACGAGCATGAAGACCGGCCAGATGACCGGGAGGATCAGATCAGTCACCACAGTGGTGATTCATCTGATTCCGATGCTGATCAGGATCGACGGAGTACCCCCTCCGATAGTTGGTCGTGCGGGCCAGTGGGTATCCGGATTCCACCCAAGACTTCGGTCATGAATTTGGAAATCGGCTCCACCACAAACCGCTGCACACGAAATGGTTTTTTTAAAACTAAACTCGACGAAGATGAAAATATCGAGAGAGATAAGGCAAGACTCGTCGCGTGTGGCAACGAGCAAAGGTCGGGATAGACCACACTCTGACTTTTGCCGCGGTAGTAGAGATGAGAACCGTGAAAATTATACTTGCTCTAGCCTACGAGTGGAACGTCTCCGCCAAGCATGGAGACATCCCGAATGCCTATGTTAAGGCAAGTGAAAGTGAACACGAAATTTTCTGATTTTACCCCAAGGTATGGAACTGAAGGAAGGTTTTTCGAAAGGACAAGAAGACAAGTTACAAGTACGGAAGCTGGAGAAAACCTTGTACGGTTTAAAGCAAGCAGGACGCCTATGGAACAAGTTACTCCACGAAAAATTAATGATGTTGGGATTCCAGCAGTGCATCACCGACTCGTGCTTGTATTTTACGAATACCCAACATGGAATTACGATAGTTGGAGTCTACGTTGACGACCTACTGGTCACTGGTGCCAACGTGACTCTGGTAGAAAAATTCTTTGTCGACATGAAAATGCCGGATATAAAAGATCTTGGAAAAGGCTCCAAATTTCTAGGGATGCGTGTGATTTACGACGACACCAAGGGGTACTCACTCGATCAAGAAATTATGATCGACAACGTTTTGAGAGATTTCGATTTATTGGAGGCTAACCCGCTAAAGGTGCATATATCTTTGGAATACGAAGATCTGAGTTTACAAGACAACGAAGCACTTCCGAGGACTGGAAGTATATCTGCCAAGAACTTGCAATCGCTGGTCGGAAGCCTTCTATGGATAACTCGTTGCACTGGACCGAATATATATTTTGCAGTCCATAAGGCAACTCGACGAAACCAAGCGCCAACAATGATCGATTGGAATTTGGCTAAGCGAGTTGCAAAATATTTGAAAGGAACGAAGCAATTAAAGCTACATATGGCAAGTTCAAACAACGACAGAAATGAGATCAAGATAGAAGGTTTCAGTGACTCTGATTTCGCAGGAGCTAAGGATGACAAGAAGTCTACTACAGGTGGAGTGATCGCTTTGGACGGCGTCATTGTAAGCTGGACGTGCAAAATCAAGGTGGCGTCTTTTTTTTCTGACAATGGAAGCTGAATTTCATGCGGCTTCAAAGATTCAAGTCTAAATGCTAGGATATCGAGAACGTTTGCAGGAAATAGGGCTAAAAATCGAAAGGTCCATGGAATTATGAATGGATAACCACGCGGTGATTAAAGTGATTGAAAGCAAGGAAGGGAGCTCAAAAATCAAGCATGTGGATATAAGATTAAGTTTTATTTCGTCCAAAACCAAGGAAAGCGACATACATACAAGTTACATTCCGACTAAAGATATGCTGGCAGATTTGTTGACGAAGGCACTGCCATATCCGAGACTACAAGAATTCCGACTAGCTTTCGGCCTGAAGTACAGACAACGCCTTCAAATTGATACGTCAAAAAAGTACCTGTTTCTAATTCAGTTTCAAAGGGAGTAAAACAGATAAAGGTACTGTAATAGCCTATATAACGGTCCTTTCAGAGATGTCACCTTTAAAGTAATGGTCGTTTGACTTCATCTTGAGTCAAGTGATGAGCACTACCATCCATCATCGCTTTCTGTTGACTATTGGCTTCCGCGTTGCTGGCATCCTTTTGCTGCACTTCAATTCGACACTAAAAAGGTTGCGCGGAGGCGGTTGGTGGTACGGACTACGAGGTCACTGCAGATTCAGTTGAAATACTGATCCTCCACTTTAATAGCCTAGCAAACAGGCCAACAAAAAATTATAGTTGAGAGTGGACACCGAAGCATGGGTGTGCCCGCGACGAACCTCCCTGTCGTTGACTGACCTCTCAGCCGTGGTAAGAGTGAGGTAGGTATTCTAAAGAAAACGAGAGATACAGTTGCAGGCGTTGGTGAATGTTAAGTCAATGCAACGACTGATACAATATGCCAGGCTGCTTGAGACGCCTTACGCACTATATAATGAGTTCAGGTCAATCTAAGCGTTTTTTTTTCTTTCTTTCTCGGCGATGATACAAGCCCAGAACATCTAAAGACCTTGAGAGCCGGTGCGCCCCAAAAAGCCTCTACGTGGCCACTTCCAGAAAATTTTACAGTATTTCATTGCTTGCCTACCATTGCTAGACTTGAGTATGCTGAATTTGGTATCGATGTGCGTGTCGTGGAGCATATAGAAACAGCCAAAATGTATTTTTACACTCAGAGGCTATTTAGGTCTACTACTGTAGTTACACAAGGGCTTAAAAGCTATGATTTAGAGGCTGATAGTTGCGACATTTTTGAATCGGCACAGCAACTAACAGCAGGAAAATCCACACATAACGGACATTCCAATCCCTCTCACTAACCCTCCGACTAATCGTCAGCGCGAATGCTTGTCACTAACCGAATTGCGCGTTTTAGCCAGATCGATATGCTGTATAACCTCTAATCGAGCTTAAGTCTCGTTGTCATCTACAGGATAGAGAAACTTGTTGCAGACAGTTTGGCTAAACACGAAGCACTCAAAGTCTCCTCGTACACTTCGAACGAAACCATTGCGTAGGAATAGTAAATCTCCTCTTACACTTAGAGCGAAACCATTGCGTGGGAGTAGTAATACTCAATGAAAGTATTCTTATCAATCATGTTAATGGCAAAGCCCGTGAGGTTCACACCTTCCAGCCCAAGATATCCACAAGATATGGAATGTACATGCCCCCATAACTTTCCGCCGTGATATAAAACTCGCGAGATTGGAGGGCACGAAACGGGTTGAAGAATAGGTGGAGGAATTTACGGGTTTTTGCAGCAACGACGTCGTCGTTATAGTAGGTCGACCCTTTAACGTCACCACTAAAGCCTACACCCGCCAGAGGCTCGAGCCAGACTATGTTTACCTTTCGATTCCACGGGTAAGGGACTACTCATTCTGGACGACAAACGACCCGTTCTCGGATTCAGACCGCCCGAAGATGAGCACCCGGCGCCACCGTTTAGCCACAGGGGTTTACCACTTCATTAAAAAGTGACATCCGGGGATCGGAATCACGACACCACTAACCCAACCAGATCAATGTACATATATCCAGGATATCTTAATCGCTGCCATGACTGCCAAATTCGAAACCTCATGTGTTACAGATAAAAATCGTTTTTGAAGGGGTATGTGTTTGTAGTGATGTCTCAATTTGAGGGAGTTGTCTGTAAAGGCAACCGAAATTTGTTTTTAAGACAGAGTGTTGGAATATTACTGTGAAACTTGACTTTGTGAACTACAAAGTTATTCCAGTAATTTCCGAATTGGTGAAAGTAAATAGGTTGATACCTATTTATAATATTATCCTATTTTGGACTATTTTCGAATTAGTCACGAGAGGTTATGGTACGGTCCTATAATAGTTGAAACTACTGACACACTTCGCATGCATGGATGCATAGGCTAGGAAACTAATCCCTTTTTAATATATTTTATATTACCAACGTCCCTGTTTCTGTTTGCCTTGGATTACGCTGACTGAATATTACCTGAAGATTGCGCGTGTTTCTCTGTATAGACACAAGATTATTCAACTTCAAGTTATAGCAAGTTTCAACATCAATTTGGTCGATATCACGCTTACGCTATTTTGCGGAGTTTTGACATGGAATCCGCTACCTCGGAACAGCAATAACACTGCCTAGTGTACCAACTGTGAGGCCGGATTCTTAAGTTGAAGTTGCCTTCTGACTTGTTGCCTGCATCCTGATGGAGTGGAATCCGTGGGCGATTACTCGCCTCAAAAACAGCTGAAAAGTGGCTATAAAACTTGCGATTTGGTGTAGGTAAATTCAGGTTTGATACTTGATCCTATTTTGGAATGTTTACACAAGTCACAAAAAGTTACGGTACGGTCTCATTTTGGGTTCGTAACTACTTATGACACTTCGCATGCATTCATTCATAAGCTAGAAGGTTATTCACTTAAATATATACTTTTATTTATTAAGAACCTGCACTTGTTTGCCTTGGACTGCATTAACTCGTAGACATTAGAGCAATTTCGAATTATTCGCTAAAGCGACAAGTTTTTAACTTCAACTTATAGCAGATTATTGACATCTCATTGAACACTATTACGTCTACGCTTTACTACAAAGCATTAGGATGGACCTGCTACATTTGAACAGGTAATGATCCCAAAAGGAAGTGATGACAATGAAGATGACCGTCCCAAGGAGGCCACTCAAGCATGTTTTGGAGCAGAAGGAGCTAAATTGCTGGAAATGCTTCAACATCGTCTGGATAAATTGGAATCGACGAATCTCAATATGGATGACTATGTCTTTAACAATTCCACGAGATTTGGTACTAAGATGCGCATGGCATCTCTCGAAGGTACGCCGGAACAGAAGCCATTTGGTTATGACGAACAATTCAAAAGTATCAACGATGTAAGACCTCCGGTGCAGAACTACATCCCTGCACCCGGGAAGGCTTTCAAAACACCCCACATAAGACTACTGGTGCATAAGGTTAACTCGGCACCACAACAAATGTTTAGGATACCATCAGCAAATGACTGTAAACTGTCGATTCGGGTACTTGATGGTAAAGAAGTGTACCAAGCACGTGGGGCTGGTTTCAAGGAATGGGGAACCAATTTATACGGCAAGTCTCGATAGCTGAATCGGCCTGCGGATATGGGTGGAGCGAAGACATTAAAGTCGACCTCCTAGGTCGCTACCGCTCCGGTACGGCGGAAATGTATAATAACAGACAAGTTTACTTCTGGTGGAATGAACACTCAACGTTGGTTCACGTTCTGAACAAAATATTGAATGTTTTTCATATAACTATTACGCATGCACAATCAGTCAAGTAATTCACAGTAAAAAACACCTAAACAGGAACTGGAACGAACACTATTTATATTTGGTGGCTATTTCCGAAGCCGTAGGTTAGATTATGTCAAATGTCGTGCATTACGCTTCGCCGGAGCTAAAAAAAATTTTGATAGCAAAATACGACCACACTAAGATGAATTTTCGTAGCTAAGCTGAAGAGCTTTGTCAGTTTGCCGCTACTGTGGAAAACGACACCAGAAATCCAAGACATGTCGGGAACGTTTCGGTCAATTATGTTAAAGACAAATCGAAAACTAAAAAATGTACTGGCTGCGGAAACTTGGACACGTTCAAGCAAAGTGTCGAAATACGAACAACAGCACCAAAAGGCTCGCTATCTCAGCAAATTTGGAAAACACGAATAAATACAAGTGGTGCAAGCACGCATTTATTCATCGATCTAAATTACTTGCGAGATGCAACGGACGTGAACGGAGCATGTTTTCAAGCAGATGGAAACACACTAAAGGTTTCAAAAAGGGGTTAGATACAAATCCAACTGAAAGCTGGAGGAGCCACAAACACAATTCGTATCGAAGAAGTAGATCTGACCAAGGAGGTTTCTGATCAGATCCAGTTGGGTACCGGAGGTGGTCGGCCTAGTTGTTCGGTCTTCCAACTTCCCGAGGATCTTGGGACGAATAATTTTCATGACCTGGTCAATTTTCAGGAAACTATAAAATTTTCACGCAGGTAAAATGTTCATTCAACATCTTAGACCGTGGTTGTCCCAATAGATTCTTCATCATCTTCAAACATCTTCAGTTTGGATTTGACATATTTTTTAGGTGGATCATGTTGATCCACCCCTATCGTTTTTGTACTTTTCCAATTTTCTTCTTAAACATAGGATCGAGGTCTCGACCTCGATCCCTCCCCGGATTATAGTTAGTTTTACTATAAACCAGGTCGGCTCCCGTCAAAGCCTTGTGGGGAGTTGTTTCATCTTTAATGTCGACCCGGCACTCCGCCGGACCAGATCGTCCATCGCGTCCTTTGGACTTGGAAAGTATCGGGGATATACGCCCTCCTCCAATACACTCGAAAACGTTTCCTCCACTTGGATCTTTACAATCATTTTCGTCTTGAGAGAAATCACGGTGATATCCATAGTCACCAAGTGATCCGGGCTCGCGCACCATTGTGGTGGAGCCAATTTCCAGATCCAAGACGATGTTATTGGTGGAACCCGGATTCCCACTTGCCTGGACGATCAATTATCGGAGGAGGTACTCCGGAATCCCTGTCGATCTCTTGATTGACCCGATCATCCCGGTCTTCCGAACGGTCATCATGCACGACCGAATCCGTTTTTAACTTCATTTACCCATTGGTTCACGGTGGTTAAACTCACTCAAATGGACTCTAGAGAAAATAGATCTTCCCGATCAGGTCGGGAAAGTGACGCCTTTGATACAGGGGTGTTCTCCAAGTGGAAATCTTCACCGGAGGACGGATTAGGGGCGGTACCGTGTATAAAGTACCGTATAAGTCGGGTCGGGATACTTCAACCGACCGGACCAGTCAATAACGAGAGATAACCAATAACCACGTAAACCACGATATAATCACGATCTTCTACAGTAAACCACTAAGTTATCTTCACAAAATCTTTCCAATTCACAAACGTGTCCCAAACCCATGGACGTGACGGGTGAGGATAGAAAATTCTAATGCAATCCCGTCGGGGGACTTCCGGTGAGCCAAAATGCGACTATGCGCGTCTCAACCGGGATTAAGTTGGACTACAGGGGGACTTGTTAACCCTGTACTTCCAATGAACGCTGACACGTGGCAGATCAACTCTTTGCTTAGGGGGTAAATTCAATCCTATTATTAAAAATATAAAGATCCAATGCTATATGTACCGTACACCGACCTATGTGACTTACCTAATGTACCGATCTTGTATCATCCTATCACATGATTGGCCAATATCGCCTTCAACCAATCTTCATAACAACCCACCATCGTTGCTGCCTTTATAATTCTGTCGGGTTACTATTGCTGAACCGAGCTTGACCTTGAAACCGACTTCGGAAATTGACTTTTGAACATGGTTCTGGGAGTCGACTTCTTGGAGTCGACGTTTTGGAGCCGACATCTGAAGCCGACTTTGACCCGATCTGGGACCTTTCCGGATAATCCACGCTATATATTTTGCTCCCTTATAACTCCAGTAATGTTTTCCATCGACCGCAATGCCTTGAGAGCTGGACCAGCAGGTTTAACAGCTCGATCATACCCATTAGCCAAACAAACCGCTCGAATCATTGATATCCAGCCATACTGTCATTCAAAAGTCATAACCCAACCATATTCCATGAGTTGATCCAGCTGTAATCCAGACTTGTGGACGTATTTTCCAGCCGATATTCGGCTCTTGAGTCGACCTGGGCTTGTATCCAAACGTCTATAGGTGGTCGTATGACTTGACCGAATCTAATCAGCGTTGAGGTGTGGGCCACTCATATTTACATCTTTAGAAAATGCTTCACCTCAGCCGCACAACGGCTGCGGTATTACTTACCTCATATTAGCTTTTTCCAGCTCACGATCACGACTGGTTCAACTCCTTACCGCAACTTGTTAACGAGTTCTTCGCCTGATCCTATGACGGATCCTTCCTTACTCCCGCTTAGTGTACGCCCAGCTACTTCGGTGACTGCGGTCGCAACATCTATGGTTAACCCTCGTCCGGTCCCGATCGTTACATGGCCCGTCTCAGGTTGATCTTTTCATCGTCTCCAGCAACTGGCACTTTTGGTGGAGGGGGTTAGTCCGCTTTTCTAGAGTGCAGCGGATGCTGGCGGTCTGTAGGAGGGCACAGAACATGGACAAGGCTGACTAGCGTCACTGTCTACGGCTGGTCAGACACTCCGGTCCCAAGTAGCTGCGCAAAGCTTCGAACTCGAACGACGGGCGCGTGATATCGAATACCTGCAGTCGCTACATCACCAGGCCGCGGTTGCTGATTGTCAGGCCTCCGACTCCGCTAAATTTCTTGAGGCCTTACGTAAAGATTATGACCGATTCAACGATGTTCGCGCCGATATGGTCCGGGATCAGTTGGACAACGAAAACAGAATTAAACTTTTAACCGCTGAACCTGATCGTTTGTCTGTCGACCTCGCAAGAACACAGACATCGCAGGAAGTTGCACAGAACGATACGGTCAACTCCTTGCAATCGATTGTCCAGGCTTAAGGTACATATCCATTCGTATTCTGTTTAATTTCTCGGGCGTAACGGATTGTCTTTTATTTATCCAGATCGGTAGATTGAAAGTCTCCAAAAGTCGACGGCCGTAGTGACGAGTCGCTTAAAGGACTTGAAGTTTATCACCGGGATACAGGAGAGAGTGCTCATGACTCAAGAGGTGGGTAGTCTTGAAGAACATCTCCGACACACTGAGGAACAGATTGACTTACTTTCGACACTGCTCTCGAGCTCGCGATCCGACTGGTCCGGGCTGCAAAAGCGCCTACATGACTCCGAATATAACTGGACTTGCCGGCTTACGAAGATGCAGACCGAGTTATATCAGGTTGGCAAAAAGTGGGCCGATTTAAACACCGACTCGACTTTGTTGCAGCAGACTCTGGGCAGTTTGCCTGGGTTGGTTGGAGCCCTCACTACTCAGCCTGGTGATTCATCCGATCGGGGCTCGGATTTGAGTCGGTCTCCACCCAGCTCTCCCCAAACCACCCGATCCCCAATTGATGCTGGACCGGGTCATATTTTGACTGACCAGCAAGCTTTGCCAGCTTCTACTCCAGCACATGCTCTGCCTTCTCCCACCCCGGTTGGTCCTCCAGACACTCCAAGTCAGTGTCTTGCGCTGTCTGATCCCACCACCAACAAACGGAGCAGCGATCTCATCGGTCCGTCGATTGCTGCTAAACGTCAACGGTTATCGGATCTTAGATTGTTTAGCGATTCGGATTCCGACGATCCACTGACCGAGAGGAACAGACCCGGATCGCTCTGACTAAGTCACGGAGCATGAGCCGACGAAGTTAGAAACCGGGTTTGACAACACCGGTCTCGACTGATCCAGTGTTTGATCTGCCACTCTCGGGTGATGAGAGGAAGTTTGATTTGGAAGAGAAGCAGCCTGCTCCTAAAAGCAAAGTTGGTTATCCAAACAACCGTTCCCCAGTCCACCAGTCAAGCTACTCCTTGGTCAGGTTCTGGTCCGACTTCTATCCTTGATCCGGAGGTGTCCCTGTCGGATCTCGAGTATGATCCAACTGAACCTTTCATGGACCTCTCTTTATCCTATGAGCCTGGCTCAGAACGAGGTCTGTAAGCCTTGGGCCCCCAACCATCTATGGGGACTCATTCCGAGAGAATTGAAAATTTAGAGATAGTTGGCTCCTCGGCTCTTTTCTCGACCTCTTCCCGGTCAGGTAGCCGACACCTTCGAAGGACGAGTAGAACCCCGGTCTGGTCATTCCACGTGTTGGGAAGATCTGGTGGTCCCTATGACTCAGTTGTGTTTCCCGGATCGGCCATGGATCAAAAATTGCAGGCGAGATTGGACAATGCATGCCATGACGATACGGGTGTCAACTCATCAGGCGCCTATTTCCAAGAAAATGCGCGGTCGTGAGCGGATGGCACTGTATCATGGTGCACGTAAGCGTCGTCAAAGCCGGGCTGGTTTGGCTTGGACTTTGATCTGTGATTACGTTGTGGATGGTGTAACCGCCAAGGAGTGCGACATCGATGTCTTTTGTTCCCTTCTGTGCTGCATCTACCCGTTCATCGAATTGAGATGAAAGGGCTATTGCCGAATACGGGGAACTAGTAACCAGAGGATGGATGTCTGTCCCCGATCGGCACACTGCAAGATGCGTTGGCTGAAGTGGATCGCCAGGACCCGTGGCGGAACCAGTACCGCCAGAAACCACCATGCACTTCAGATTTCCCGCCTGTCCCACATGTATGAGGTTTAGTCATCGTGATAGCCGGTCGATTCATTCATTTCCTTTTCAATTCATTAATATATCCTGACCGCCATTCTCCATATCACTTCCATGTTCCATAGCTCAATTTCCACCTTCGTCACTAGGTCCTACGGCATATATGTAAATACACCTATTACGTAATATATAATCCCTCGATTCCAACCCTGTCGTTCTGGATCAGGTCGACTTTTGACTGGATAGGTTCTGACCAGTCAGTCGATAGATGCCTGCCGATCAGGACTATTGGGGTGAGCTTGCATAACTTCGAACCTATTACGTCTCACGCGTTCACGTTCGAACTTAAGCAGTATAAGCGAATGATCGCTTTACGAAAAGCACCGGATATTAGATATGGTTTTAATGTGGCAATGATGACCAAATACGGAATGAAGACTTCCGAGGAGCAGTTGGATCGACTCTGGTGCGGTATGTGTGGCATAGCGTTGACATGGTTGTGGCAACTGAGAAATCAGACAATATACGTAGAAAAACGGAAACAAGCAGAGGACCACCTGGACTTCGTGTGGAATCAATGTCGGTCTCAACTCCAGATAACCGAGTACGAACGTAGAGCACCCCACACTCGAATTGAAGGATCGGTATTACACTTATGTCTACAGTACATATACGAAATCATACCTGTCCCGCAACATTAGGCACCGCGACACATCGTGCGAGAAGATAACGAACAAGACGTAATAACTGAGCCACGGTTACTACTGTAGTCAGACTCCAAATGCATATACACGTAGTAGTAGGTAATACAGTACTCCTCCCACCGTAATTAGTCTGTGCCAGACTAATTTCGAACCTGAGTTTTTGTGCTGTCCTACCTTAAATAGTCTGTGGCAGACTATTAAGGCCCTTGTCCAAGTGCTGGCACGCTGAACAAGGGTTAGGGTTATGTAATTCTGATCGTTCAGAAACGATGTTCCGGACACTGTCCAAGTACATACCCACCTGCACCACACATTATATTAGCACGCGCGCTGTACTACATGTATTGATGTCTAAGGGCTGTGCATCGTGTAATTATCGATTTACCTTGGGTCGTGCCGAAGGCTTCGGGCGAAGACTCGCAGTATAACGCACAACCTACTATTATACTGCTATCTCTATTATGTATATTACTTCATCTATGATTTCGAAATGTGCTGTTTTCAGAACACCTCATGGAGGTGTTCCGGAATTCCACGATCTCGGAACAGTAATGTGTCGAACATCAATTTGTTTTGTCCAATCATGTGTCACTATTTACAGAACGCCATTCCGGCACTTGGACAAGGGCCTAATGAACACAGACTAATTAAGGGATGTTCGGAAATAGTCTGTGCCAGACTAATTTATAAGTTGGTATTTAGTCTAGGTTAAACTAAGTGTCACACACACATCCTGTACCATAACGTGGGTACAGCCTACCGTAAAACCCGTTGTATCACACACGAAATCAACGGACAAGAATACGCCATAGCTAACAGTAAATATGGAAATAAAGATACTGAGACAGTATCCGGTAGATGATCTAGCCGCCATTACTAGACGTTTTTTTTTAATAAATCTTCTTGCTCCTGAATTCGCTGGTTTAACGATACAGTTGATCGAATAGATATGGTAACAAAGCTTTTTTAATCCTAAATTACTAGGGGTTTTGGGTACAGCTAGATCAAATTGAATAGCAAAATTATCATACTTCGAAGTATTCTCGTCAATTATAAAGCAATAATGCTGCAAGATAGTTTCTATTGGGTTATGATTTTATTAGAAGTGCTTTTGGGACAAGTTTTAGTTTAAAAAGTTGATCTTAGGTGTTATTCTATTCTATAAGCAAGAAGAAAAATAATTAGAAAAACGAATCATTATATGCTCCTTATTTGCTGACAATAGGTAGATAGCTGGCTGGTATCCAAGCAATCCAGCTAACCGAGGGCCACCAACATGCATAAGCAGTAT